>JAVFBX010205523.1:8144-37762 GCA_034783855.1 Mopalia kennerleyi | reverse complement strand
ACACACACACACACACACACCCTCACACACACATACACACACACCCTCACCATAACGTCAGTATCACTGGATGTCCTACCACTTCATATAACCTCTTTGATCAAACTAGCAAACAAAGTATCAGAAAGATATCAATGAATAACTATAGCTAAATTGGCTATCTTTTCTGCCACCTTTTCCTATAGAAAAGTTTGAAGTGAGGGTAGGCTTATCCAAGGAAAGATTGGGCTGGAAGAGCGTGTGTTCTTATAACCGTACAAGATGATAAGTGGAGTTATTATATAAGCTGGATTATAACAATAACTTTTTGACGTGCAAACATTCAGAAGTGGTTGACTAACACATTTTTTCTAATAACAGATTGATCAATAGGTTGTTTTTAATTTAGCATAATGTCGTATTTTTAATGGGTCCAAACATTTAACCTTGGTTGGTCATAAACCAGTTAGTCGTTCAACCGTTCCTCACCTTGGGACAGAACGTCCATGACACAAGGCCATTGAATTGTTTTGTTTTGTTTTTTTTTAATCGATGAAATATTAAGAAAAAAACAAATGGTGGCTGTAGTTGAATGAACCCGGATATATAGTGTCAATAAATATGTCCAATTCGAAGATTCGAAATACAAAAATTAAGTCAAATTGTTGACCATAATAAGCATGGCCAGAAGTTTGCAGGTTGCTTGGCTGAAAGAGTATGAAGCCCGAATAAAACAATTCTCGCGGGTATTGTATACACATTGTTTCTTCAATTGAGGCGATTTAATATTGTAAAATAATCAATCTATGAAAACTAAAGAAAGTTTTAGTAGAATTGAGTCTAAGCGTCACTGAGGAAGAAATACATAATCAAATTGATTCGTGTTAAACGTTCTTATTGCGGTATTTCCTCTATTTATCAATGGTGTGCTTGCACTGCCTATAATGTAAAGTGGGGAAACGAGATTTGTTTGTTTGATCGGGGTTTAACGTCGTACTCAAAGTTATTTCACTTGTAAGACGACGGAATGGCCTCTTCAGACTGTTCCTTGTCCAATTACGGTGGAAAACCGGGAGGAAATGTCGCAAAAATCACCCCCGCGATTGTCGCAGTCACATCGTGTGACTTTATGATAAGGAAATGCTACTTTGGAACATTCTTGTGGCCATTGGGTTCAGAGCAGCCGTCACATATCTTTTTAACTTATTTTGTTCGAAAATTTATACTTTTTGGTCTACTTGTAAAACAAGTACATGGTTATGTAACAGTACCTTAGTTACTCGTAGCACCGAACAAAAGCACCATCTAGGGGATTACTTTTTTTACTCGTAGAACCGAAAAGAACAAATTTTCAAACAAAACACTTAATATTTAATGATGGTTTTTATTAGTGATGCTTAACTGTTGAGGCAAAAAGCCGTCCTGGTAGTTAAATAATGCTGATCTTTTTATACTGAAAACACCATGTCTCACTATTGGGAACAAATAACATGCAGCGATCTCTTTTGACTAGATATAGCATGCAACGGCCACTTTTGAGCACATGCATGGGAACCTAAATTTTGGTTTTGTTTTCATTGTTCTTTTTCCTTTTGAATTCTCCAGTCAGCAGGTCGGTGTCTTTAACATATCAAAGACACAGAATCCGAAATATCTCTCAAAAGTAATTTCTGTGACCCGGCCAGATCGCTTAATTAGGCAAAGGCTTATAGAAATTCTACCTGCCTTTGAATGGGACAAATTTGACCCTCCTATTGTTTAGGTGAACTCTGTATCTTTGTAAGCTGTTCTTAGACTGACAGATGTCGATATTAAGGTGCAGAAATTTCGGCTGCAGCGGCTGGCGATGCAGAGAGCATTGGGATGAGTACTGCTATTGTTTCGGGGCGACATGTGAACACCTGCTGGGCAAGAGTCTTCGGATGAGTGACCGTGCCACCTGACTCCTTCTCTAGGAGAAGGTGATGGAGACAATGATGATGGCTCTAATCAAACCACCTATGTGACCAAGAACATCATGTAGATTGCTGTAGACATTCCAGTCCATATGAGCTTTTTGATGCTAAGGTTAGAAGTAAGCCAAGTGTGATTTGCATTAAATTACTGTATTTTGGTACATTAAAAAATATATCCTTATATTTATATATATATATATAAAGAGAGAGAAAGAAAGTGTTTTCCAACGTTTAAGGTGAAATCTTACATCTTCTTCAAACAATAAACTAACTCCTGATCAAAATTGTATGGTAGGCATACGCTTCCATAGATTCGATCTCACGTGTGAATTGAATTTACTCGACCGCATGCTGGTCTATTGCTAACTGATATATATTTTTTAAACTATACCTTTGGGGCAAAGTGGTTTCGTAGTCGCTCCATGTTATACGGCCATGGTTAATTTTGTCTTGTCTCATAATTACTGCATTATTAGGATTAAAATATTGAAAATATATATTTATTTGTTTAAGTATCACATGACAATGTATTCGGCCTACATGACGATATAAATATACACAATACCATGCACTTATAGCACATTAATTCTGTATTGCCCCGAGAACTATTTCCTTAATAAGATAGTATTGAAAGAAAATGTTAGGTTCCTTTAGAATAAATATTTTATCGAATACGATGATCACGAGCTAATATTTTCCCTATAAAAGTACTTCTCCGACGGTCCGAATTAGGGCATGACCCCAGGGCAGATGGGTGGGGATATTTAAGGCCAGTTACCCTCGTTTGAAGCATCAGTAGCCCGGGGATGAAGAAAGTTTGTTCGCTGTAACATAACCGACAGCTCCAGGTGATCCCAAGGTGTTAGCTACAATAGTCCTTAACAATACGAGCCACACAAAGAAAATTTGAAAAGCAAAAAGAACAAAACACCTGAAAAGCTGGGGGTCAAAAGTGAGCCCAAAACTTGACAGAAGGTCAGCTAAGTGGACGCACGCGCTGCAAGCATCCAAATCCCATCTTAACAAAGGCACCCTGTATGCCCTTTCCCCGGGGCATCGCGAGACAATAGACTTTCGCGTGGCCATTGCCTGCAATAATCAGCGATACCATCACATCACACTCGGGTTGTAGATATCACCTTTCTGCACAACAGGCAATAAAGATTGTATCGTTGTAGTCAACAAAACATATATGAATATTATTTCATCGATTGGAAGGCTTTGTAAACTTGGTATGCATGTTTAGCTTTTTGAATCCTGTAATTTTAGACGAAAAATTTTGTCTTAAAAATCTAAGCAAATATTGTAAGAATGTGAAGGGATATCAAAATTGACCTTCAGGCACTCAGCTCCTGCGTCCCAGGTAGGGAATCGCCGGGAAAAGGAAAACGGTTCCATTGCTTGTCGTTGTTGTAGGCCCTACTCTTTTATCGGACAATTGAATTGTCTTAATGAAACACAGCAACAAGCTCTTGCAGAGTGGATTAATAACTTGTCTTTATTATAAAATCCTTTGAATCTGTACATGTCATGAATAACACACTACGCTGCACGATAAATTCGGTTTGTGACAGCTAGTTGTAAACACTGTAAACATAAAAACATTAATGGTGTTCGCTTGTTTTCACACTAAAATCTCAAACTAACCGACCAACTTCAATGTTATATAGCTATATATAAGGCAGATCCCCTTGAACAGCCTTGCGCATATTGTATCTATGCTCAATGAAGAGTTCTGTACCTTTAATAATCTATCATACAATGAAGCCTTAATTAGAGATACAGAGTTAGAGTGCACATACATTACGCCGTAATTTAAAGTTTTTTCACTCACCGGCTACTTGTATTATGGATACGGTTCAATTGCAATTGTACAATAATAGTTGATATGTCGATCTTTCTGACAGATTTATAGGCCAAACGAGAATTGAAATCGCACATTAGCCTTGCTACATGTACAATTAAGGAGGTAAAGTTCCAGTATCTGTTGCCAACCCACTATTGTTCTCTCTTCGATCGTGATTGTAGACTTGACATTTTAGCAGAAGGGCCTGTAACGTCCACTTTTTAGGCATGAATAACTTATGGAATGATACAGAATTTATTCCATGAGTATATTAAACCTGTATTAAGCCGGTTATTGTCTCTAATTGAAGATTTGACCGTTTCATCGAGATCCGATGAAGGCAATTATACATCTTGCGATGTGTAAACGCTGCAGCTATCTTATGTGCTATCTGATACCAATGAGTACTGTTCTCTAACATGTGGGTTGCCTTTCGATAGAATGCTGGTTAACTGGACTTTTATTCTTAACGTAAGAAAAAATCCTTTTAATCAAACACCCGGTATACTGCAATGACGTGCACTCCCCTTTTATTAGTTGACAACATGTACTGAAAGCTAGAAACATTTACTTTCAATAGAAGGTGGTCACTGCTTGCTTGTGTAACTTATGGGCTATGTGGAAACTTTGGAATACCATTATTTAGCCCTCTGGGTAAGGCCAGTTTGTATACAGAGAAGCAATGCTGTCTTTACATAGCACAGGAAGAAAATTAACTTCCCAACATTATCAAAACACCTCATATTTTATGGTTGTGGCAGTGTCAATTTTTGTTGGAATGCACCACTGTCAAAGTGAACTATCATTCAGTATGGCGCTAAACACCAATACATCATCTATGTTTGATAATAGATAGTTTCTGCGGCTATTCTTTGTTACTGCTATTTGAGTTCAAATTTCTTAAATTATTAATTTTATATAAATATGATGGACCTTGCAGGACTATTTGCCTGGCTACAAAACAAAGGTGCATGAATATGGAACTGAAAATAAAGATTGGAATTACAAACCTGACGAGATCGTGTCAGCATATAATATTATACAGGTTCATGTCGTGACGCGAAACGAACCATTTATTTAACATCTATCCAAGAACTTTCGTTGTTATAAGGAGAAATCGTTTATGCATATGTAGAAGAGATTTGCATGATAAACTAGCAATACCAGTTACTTGTAAGGACAATCATATCATATAGTATCATAAGCTCAAGGTTTAATAAGAAACTTGTCTCTTGGAGTTTTGTAGAACATGAGATGATTCATCGAGTTTAATTAATCTACATCCCTGTGCCAGTGGGATTGCTTTTAGAAATATATTAAAGCTCATGGAATTCACGAGATTTGTGTTGACATATAGTATATACCAACTGGCAGGAGTGTTTCGTTGTCAAGCTGCAACAGTTTGTGAGTTTTTCATTGCCAAAATTAAAGATGGAAATTCTTACATTTGAGGAAGACGAGCAACACTCGTGGCGTTTGTTAAATTGAAGGTATTTTGTAAACACCGTACACACCTAATACCTGTGATATCGTGTTTGTCCAGCACACGTGTGTCACAATTACAAGCATGCGGAGTGGCGCGATTTGCCCCATCTAATAAGCAATTGTACCTGCTCATGGTAGAGCCTCTTGACATTATAGCCGCGGGAATGAACTCGGCTAAGGAATGCTCAATCACTTGTTCGCTGTGTAGTTCGGCCTGCCCATCAAAGTCGGTTTCGAGCCTAGCTATTTGTCACTTACGGCATGGGTAAACCGCGGCTAGACGATGGGGCGTTGGGATGGAGCGCTTCACAGTAAAGTGGTATTTAACGCCAATGAGCGGGGGCTTTGGAAAATAGCATTCAAGATGTTTCGAGGTGTTTGGTTAGGAGGTGTTCCGATTAAAGTCTTCTCAACTAAGAGTTTTCCGCTTGATTTTCAACCCAGGTTGTAAGCGAAGACAAGACGTCAACTTTTGGGGAATCTTTGTTAAGTCTTGTCCAACAAGCGGGTTATTGTTTGGGAAGCTCGCAGGTAAAAGTCCCGTCGGATCGAGAGATGAGAAGGCACTTGATATGGTGGAAGATCAGCTCCAGCTTTGGAATCGTGTTAACTCTTAGGTGTGTACCACAGGTCCAACACCTGACATGCGGTCTCTCTAATAACATAATCAAATATAACCGAGTTTTAGCCAAATCTACTCCACGCGACCCATGTCCATATCAGAAGGTATATATATCTTCTATATATAGATATGTAGTTGAATGCTTGATCAATCGCGCAATGTTTCCAACAAAAACAATGCATCTGTTTCCTTAATTTATTGGTGATTCAAATTACAAAACCATATAAACGGAACTAGGTCTATAAATTATAATCCATTGGAATAGCAGTTTGCCATTTCCCCCAAAAAGTAGATGGTTGCAGTCAAAATGTTTCCTACAAAGACAACGTTTTGACAATATAAAACCTTCTTAGTTCTCACGTAAACATATTTTACAACAATAATATCGTGTTTTCCTGATACCTCCTTTCTTAGACCACATTCTTGTTCAGAAAATTTAGCAAGTTGAAATCCGTCTCGGAATCGAACCCACGACCCTCAGAGTAGAAGGCTGAGTGATGTAGTTGGTCGGCAAATACAGCTGGCGATCCGATACCTAACTCCGATGACCATCGGGTTCGATTCACGGACGGGTTTCAACTTACAAAAGTTTCTGAACTATTCAAACTAAGAAAGTGTTAACATTCACTTTGTTAAAGGAACAAAAAATTACTAAAAATGAATATGATTTTAAAGATGTGGTTAATGGATATTTGGGAATATGACAGAAAACCTTCTGTCATATTTGGGAATATGACAGAAGTATATTCAGAGCTTAGTCATGCTGTCTTTACTAAGCACAAGAGGAACATTAATTTTCCAACAGTTAGCACCCCACATAGTATAACTGTTATATTGCAGGTATTACTGTAGGTATAAACGGACATCACATAAGCGATATACCACTCAGCACGCTGTAAAACACTATAATTACGTTGAATCTTTGGACAGGTATTGGCAATTCCACGGACTGCTCATGGAAGACTCAACACTTTACACATGGCTGTTCACTGAAGTTCCAATATGTTAGGCACTTCCGTTCGTTGAAAACACGGATATTAATTAATTTGAAAACAACGTCGATAATTTGACTGAGAGATAAGCAGTTTACTTATGAAAGCTTATGAGAGACACTAACTTTATATTTTGAATGTTAATCGATGACACAGTATTTAATGTATAACTGTTCATTGTAGATTGAGTAGTAGTTTAAACTTTGATGGCGCATGCAATACAAATTGTATTATTCGAGTCAACGTTCATTGGAGGTAGAACATTAGGCATATAATATACGCAATTTGGAGAAACAGCTTAAGCGAGTCAGGCAGAGGCCTTCAAAACACCAACTTTATAAGAATAACAAGAAAGGAAAGTCCAAACACAGAGAGCTTTATTCTACTCTGTCAACATCTCAAGATAAATGACCTTAAATTGATGTCGAGTTTTGGAATCCCATAGCTTGGACACCTTTTAATCGATCAAAACTTACTGATCCGAAAACAGCTACAACGATAGACTATAAAATCAATCAGACGTCCAATAAATCAATCAGACGTCCAATAAATCAATCACCGGTATTAATGGCTAGCCTATTGACCTTGAAAAGTTAGGACTTAATGGGTACTTGGGCACGGCCTAGCGACTGGGTGGCAATAACTATACCGCGCAACACGGGCTTGATGTCTGAATTTCGCTCAACCGTGTCTTTCTAGACGCCTAGCTCGACTATTGCAAATATAACACAAACGATTAGAATTGTATACTGTTTTTTTTTTCTGATCGCGTATCATTATCTAGTTTTTTATGTATCATTTTCCCTGTACTCGTTAACATACCGAATCGGATAGGTATTTTTTGCATCTGATTTTGTAAGCTGTTTTTTTTATTTTCTTGTTTGTTTGTTTTATTGGGGTTTGACGCCGCACTCAAGAGTATTTCGCTTATATGACGACGAATTGTCCACTTCACGCTGCTCCTTGCTTAACTACAATGGAAAACCGGAAGGTAACCTCGTAAAAACTAACCTCGCGATTACCGGAGCCACATCGTGTGACTCACTCATTTACCTGATGGTCGATAGACGGACTCGATACCGTGAACGGTAAATTGAAGTAGGGTTTCTTTGCACATTTTATCTCGATCTCATATAGATATATATGAGATCTATATGATCTCAAATATATCATATAGATATATATGATATCTATACGATATCATATACTATCCAGACAGATTTTGGTTCACGATCTCTTGTGTCCGTTGTTCAACAGATGGGGGTGTAAACGTCCTTTTTACCTTTAAAATTACTCTCCGGTGAAGGCGGACCAGCCCAAAAACTGCAAGAAATTGTTTATTTATTTGTCTGATGTAAGATCATCAGGATTAAATCTGCATTATTTTGGGAGGAAAACTGAGTAAAACCGAGGTAGCACACGATCTTCCGCGGATTGTTGCATACCAACTACATACGGTTCGAACGGGAGTCGAACCCGCGCGAATTCAGAGGTGAGGGGTTGTAATACCAGAATACAAAATAAGACAAAACCAAAAAATCCACAACGAAAACAAAACCCCAAAAAACAAAACAAACAGATAAATTACTAAAAAAAAATGTATTGGCTAGGCCTAACTTCAGAGTATACATAATTTATGGGGTAATTTTGAAATTTCTTGGAAGCTTTTTTAAAAAGAGCCCTTAAAAATAGGCCTCCATCAAACTGTGAACAACATGCAAATTGCAATTTCAAGGTTACATTGCGAATTGTTGTCGTTGCTCCGCTGCACTTGTCGGCAGCCATCTTGAATCTCTGCCGCGCCACAGCTTGTTTCTTAATCCGACAACAATTCTTAGCCTTGTCCGCAAATGACAGTGACAATGGACTTTTAAATCGCGATAAGTTCTTTCTTGTTTTTCAGGGCCGTTTCATGACGTGTTTTATATGCGATCGTCTTACGGCGAATTTCCAGGGATTTTGATTCTCTTAAGTCACCACGCATCACACCTAGACCAAGAGTGTCTCTCGCTGTCACATTTCACCTGCGCTTTCGAGGCAATAGATAGCGGCCTATAAGATAAAATCCCCCTTCCTTCAAAGGTAAACAGTAGCGTTTGTTTTCCTTGTTTTTAACCGGAAATTTGTCAGATTAAGCATTACAGGGGTTTGGAAGCTTCTTGACACTTTAAACAAGCTCCTAAGCATTCACTATAGTCTGGAGATAGCGTGTTGGGTCGCTATTCTTGTGTATATCGGTCTGGACATAGAGGTACAGGACTACCGCAATCGACCAGTGGTTATGAAACATATGAAATTTATAGAAATGCATGTTTCTCTTATGCAATAAAAAAGTGTCTAACTTTATAGCTCATAAAGTGTAAAAGCTATTCATTTATCCATCATTTGAACGCTCTGGGACCCTCCCGACACTCACACACCAAATACCCCAAATACTAGCCTAACAAACCCAAAACAAAATGCAAAATTCGAAAAGAAACAAAAACATTACAAGCATCAAAAACCAGATATACATTTAATTTAATTAAGCTTTTACTTATTTATACGCTGTTATTTCTACAATGTGACACGACCATTAGTCTTCGTTTAATATATTTATAATATAATATAATATTTACATCTTACTTTGCCAAAATGTTTAATAATAACGTTTCTTCTGATTGTATAATTAAGTAGTAAGCAATTTTTATACGTTATTTTACCTAAAAAAAATTATTAATCAAATATATTTAAACTATAACAAAAAAATATTATTCCGCTAATGATATTTAATCTGTATCACTTGTAAAGGTCAACTTGTGTACTTTACAAGTAAAATGACAGCCGGATCCTGTTGTGTGTATTTGGCCGAATATTCAACGTTTTTTTATAATTTGTTTTCTAAAAAGGCGTTTTTAACATAATGTTATTATTTTGCTATTCATCTTAATTCTTCATCGCAATTTTTTTAATTGAAACAAAGTTGACCTACATCTTATTGTTAGAAATCAGGGCACACTAATCCAAAAATAAACATAAACAACTGCAAAAAATGGGGATACGCGGATAAAATGTCTGGCGGAATCTACGGTTTAGGAAGCACCTGTCTGTAGGTGAGCGGTGGCGCGCGACAGGGGCACCTGCAGACTACCGGGTCACCGCCAACAAGGGGAAACCGACAGCTCGTCTCATGAATATACTAAAGTCCATTGCAGCAGTCGTTTCACTCCCCATTTCAATTTAATTCGGCACGCGGGGCCTCTAGAAACTTTAATAATACCTCAGAGGCAAACAAAAGCACGACCCGAGCGAAACGAATTCGACACGCGTCAACCTCTCTCGCGCGTGCATTCAAAGACATAAAAAAAATCTGAAAGTTCTAAAAATGGAGGCATTATATAGTCCAAAGAAACCCAAACCGCGGAAAATTGACCATATTTGAACTTTTCAAATAACATAAATTGCACCGATGTTTAGCATAAAGGTGTTTAAATAGTAATCATACATTTATACGATTCCAATCGAATGAAATAGAACGAAACACAATAAGGCGGGATGAGGCATGTGACTATCGGACATAGCTTTGAACACGATTTTAGTCACCTTAATTTAAATTACTTGCAAAATATACTGATAATATTATGTAAGTAAAACCGAAAGTAAGGCATGAATTATATGATACGTATTTATAATATAATGCGATATAACAGTAGAAATATTATTCATGTTATAAACATCCATTAATTCTTCATAAATCAAACAATGTTGCAAAAATTAAGAAAAAATTCAATTTATAATGAACAACATTGCAAACTGATAAATTGTGAAAAATAACCAAAAAAAATACATCGATAAATTACTGCAGAAAGTAACATATGGAATGTACTATTAATTAATAAAAATTGCGGAATCCATGCAATTTGAATACAATTTGTAAAAGAACCCAATAGAGGAAAATTGATAGTGTGCTTATTACAGCCGTGGTTACACGAAAGTCATTTCTGAGACACCTTCGTAGAAAAACAAAAAACGGAAGAAAATTGATTATATAAATTGTTTAAGAAAGTTAGACGTGGCGTCTATATGAACATTAGAGATACATTCCATTTATTTATTTTAAATATACTATTGTTTCCAATGTAATTAATTGTTGAAGAGTGTAATATAAGTTATAATGTATGATGTTTGGGGAATTTTGTGACATCAGATCTACAATGGGTTCAAATTCGTTCAAAAATGGCCAACCACGTGGGGAGGGGGGTACACGAACCATGTGGGGAGTACGCTGGACGTCGTACGGGAGTCGTATGTAATTATGATAAACAGTTTTTCAGATAAACAAAGTCCTCGTTGTGTCTTTCAATTTTGGATTCAGAGCAAAATGCATTCCTAAATTAACTCCAGCATGTGTTTTTAAGTTTTTTATTAGAATCATTCTTATGTGGACCTATAGTCATTTATACTAAATAAACCATGTTATTGAATTCACTGTGCATATTCTAAAGCCATATACATTACATTTATAAGATTTATTTAACTGCATACGGCGGTTTATAGGCTTCCGGCGAATAACATGCACTGCTTTCTTGTATATTCATACTTGCATTGTGCCGATACCGATACGATATAAGCATGTGGAAGACATTTCATGAGCCCGACACGACATGATATAAGTAACAAAACCCCTTCAACGATCACATTCTACTCATGTACCACCTTTTCGCAAGTGACCATGCATCTTCCCAAGTGGAAACGGAAAAGAAGATCGCCCGCAATCGATCTTCCTTTCCACTTGTCCAAGCGAGTCGACTGTAGCGCCCCTAACACTAATTCGGAGTTGTTTCCCTTTAAACCCAGCTAATCCAATTGATGGTTTCTTCCTATCCAAAACTTAAATGGTTCGACGAAAACAAAACGAGACTGTCTTATTTGTATGAAGCGGATAAATATACGCTCGGGTAGTGTGCGTTACAAGGAAACCAAAACTTGTATTCCCTGTGAAGAGGCACCCCACTGGACCCGTGTGGTATAGTTTACAGCCAGCGAAAAACTAAACAACAAAATTGTCTGATGAAAGAAATCATAAGTTAGAGTAAAATTTATCAATAACCAGGTATACCTTTGTTTTGATTAATCTTATACTTATTTATGCGCTGCTATTTCTAAACTGTTACTTAAAAAAATTTGTATTCGTCATTGAATTGTTTGTTTTTTTTTGTATTCGTCATTGAATTGTTGGTTTTTTTTTGGTATTCGTCATTGAATCTTGTAAAGTTAACTTATATCCATAATTCTAACCCAAATCATTGAGCATAAATTCAAAAACGACTGGCTCGAATGTCCGGTAACAATGGATTGATATACAGCTATAACGCCAGCACTTCTTCGTGTCTGTAGCGTGGCTTTCTTATCTTCTAAACGACACATAGCCTCATCCAGGGGACATCATTGCCGAGATAATAACTGATGTAGAAACTATTATGTCTATCTGGAGAGTGATGACAACGAGAAGCGTTATGTAACGGTAAGAGTGTTTATTTCCACGAAGGTCAGCTCGGATTCACGGTCATGCGAATATGAATGGCTTTTTCATTGGTTGATCATTTGTTCGATAGTCCAATGACATTGTATAACTGTTTTGTCGACATTAAGGGCAAGGGTGAAAAGAGATAACTCCGATCTTAATCAGTTTGGGTCTCCGCCTTCGGGAGACTAGACACGTGGTGTAGTTATATTTCCACAATAGATCGAAGACGAGTGTCCACTGCTAATACGCATGTCGTGACATGCCGATTTAGTATTTCAGGTTTCAGAATGACCATCTTTATACCAATAAATAACAAAAATTGACCACAATTGTGGTCTGCGTGTTTCCAGAAAAAAAACTGTACATATAGCCTACAAACGTTGAATTTAATCTACTGAAGAGCTGCCAAGGGGTACTGATAAATTGAATATTTCGAAGGTTAATGAGTCTGTAAGAAAGTAACACGATTCATGAAAATGTCCAGGCCCCCAAGGGAGACAAACTCTTTGCCTAATTATGCTTCCCAGATCAAAACAGATACTATTATTATTGTAATTATTATAATTATTAATATAAAACTTGGCAAATACGTTGTCATAAAGAAGTATACACACTTTAAATTTAACCCGACAAAGCGTGACGAATTTGAGCGGATACAGACGGACGGTCAGACATACATACAGAAGGAGAGACAGCCGGATTGCCAGACTTGGAGTAAAATTATAGTTTCTTCCATTTATCACCCTAGGAGACTTGTTAAATGCAACTGATCAGCTTAACTGTTGACAGCCTCCGAGGGAGCCGATATTGTGTCCAAGTTTTGATTCATTCAGGGATCTCTGTATATAAGCTATGTCGAACTTTAGGGAAAACAATAGACACAGCAGGTAGGCCCCCCTAATATTCAGATCTTTACATGCTGAGATCTAGAAATAATCGAATAATACAAACGTCTCAGAGGGGGGAAGACCTTTTAAAGACCCGAACCAACGAATGCCCAACTTAAGCTTGTATATATAAGGTGACATAAGAGTCCTAATATCTTCTGTTAGCTAAAGAATTAGCCGTATAAATTAGACTAGCAATACCCAAGACTAAGAATCTGGGGCGGTTAAAATACTTGAAATCTAGATAAATTTACAAGAGCTATCCAACAAGCTTGAGGAAAGGCTCCTGTTTCAACCCAAACGATTTGTTTGTGCAAGCGATGCATGAAAGCGGGCGGGTTTGGAGCTTTCGTAATTCCCTGCCCCATCAGCGAGTCAATCCGGTCAAATATTACAAGGACAGGTGGCGGCGACACAATGCTGTTACGTAGTGGATGTGTGCTGAAAGGCGACAAGTCCCGGAATGAACACATAAATTCTATCAATATTACCCAAACACCACCAGACTTTGGCCTTAGATCCTATCCTAAGAACGTGATGCTACTTGATCTTTTACATTACCTGTTAACAGCAGCACTTGACACGGTCATCAGTTAGTGAAGAATCTGCCAATAAACAGCACCTTTAATACAAAGAAACGCTATAATAAAATATTCGTCGATGGATCCCAGTGTTTCCTGGCAGAGAATTGTCCGTGAATCTTATTTATAATTGTAGCACTCCAGAATGATACATTCCTGGAACCCAGACGTTACCATCTCAATTTACGACAACCTTATAATATACACATTTACTGATTATCTTTACATTTCTCCCGGCTCTCCGTATCTTTTTTTATCAAATTAAATGTGTAATGTGTCTTTCGCCGTATACTCAATGTTATTTCACTAATGAGGCGGCGCTGAGCTTCAACAATACTCATATGTGAGGTTAATTACCCAGTTGGAAAATTGACGTTCGTCAGCGCGAAGTTAAGATACAATAATAATGGTTGGAACATATTATCGTTAGCAAGTGGGCAAATCGAGTGGAACGACCTGAAGTGGATATAACAATTGGAGGACACACATTCATTGCCATCGATTCAGAGGAATCGAGTCTGTTGTTTGATAATCAGATTTTTAAATCTTTGCCTGTGTTTATTACCGGCCTATCGTTCTTATTTAGAGTTACGGTACAAGCACAAAAGAGGGATTTGTCCCCTGGTTTGGACCAGCAACCAAACACAGCAACTGTTGTCACATTGTATTTGCTTTGACAAGTTAACAGGCTATTGAAAACGAAGTTAGACACCAAGCGAACAGACAAGAAACCTTAATATTCCTCTCTTCAATTAACGGTAATTGGTCCCTAACAATGTGCTTGCTTTTAACGCAAGGCACCGTTCTGGACCCTTACATAAATCTCCCGACTGGTCAGCCCTTGGGTCACGCGGGGATTGACTGTGGCTAGCAGCAAAAGTCCAGGCGAATCAATAGCCACTGTAATCTTACGACATGGCTAAAGTAATGCTCAATCAATCGCGTAATATTAACATTGGATGAGCCAACGCGTAAATTATCTGCGGTAAATAGTTACGCCATTCGCGAGCGATTATCTCTCGGAAAGAAAGGCTGTTAAGCAATGTTACAGAAATCGATATGGACAAATAGCGTTACTGTTCGCTAAACGTTAGATATCCCAATAAGTTTAGGTGTAAACAGAAATATATTGATTTTATCTCTTTTGCCTTTACATCGCTTAGAAAAAAACAATATTTACTGATAAATGAGATTGACAGTGGACAAAATAATCCTATACGAAATGTAAAACATACTATTGAGTAACTGTTTCTGTTGACTTATACATATTGTCATGATTGTTTACGTCATCACAATATGTGGAGGAACTCCCATAGAAGCCACTGACGAATATAGAGGAAACGACTACCTCGGGACAAAATGGATGGCACAAAAAGAGGCGTACAATTTTAAAGTGCCAAATACCAAAACCGTTCATCTTCACTGGCCAAGTATTTTATTCCGAGCTACTCTCTATTGCAGGCCCTGGTTGACCGACCAACTGAAACCAGACTATATACAGGTACGTTTACTGTCTAGTGAAGTGATCGAGAAGGGACAGTACAAGACCAGCCTATCGTACTAGGCGACACTGTCTATTCTGCGGCATCTGATTGGTGCCTACAAGATACGACGTAGCCAATGAAAAGCATCGCTGAATGGCCTGGCTTAAGGCGGACGATCGTCCAAGGAATGTAATGGAGAGTAACCTGGAATAGAACTCTTGGCTAGCGAGGATGACAACCGTTTAGCTTAATGCTGTTATATCGCACCGTCATATGAGTGAAATAACCTTAAGTACGGCGTTAAACCCCAATCAAACAAACAGACACATATGCATATGTGTTTTTTTGTGCTCTTTCTCTCTACCATAGAAGTGACATCCCTATAAGTAGAACGTAATAAACGAAGTCATCAACCATTCGATATATAACGTATTATGGCTTATTTTAAAACAGATAGTGAACAAAACACTTGAAATAGTTTCATATATATATATCATATAATTTGTAATCATCGAAGTAGCATGCTATTTACTAATAGCACATGAGTCATGGTCAATTGGCGTACAATAATTAACTGAGGTATTTTGACCAGTTTTATAAATAACATTAAAAGGCAGAAAACAATAAATCATAAAAAAATACATAGAATAAATATTTTTAAAAATATGAGACCAGAATGAAGAAATGTTGAGCAAAAAGAAAAAAAATGAAAAAACATACATACATACATACATAAATAAATTCGGTCTTTGGCACAATTACATTTTGACTGTCTAGCCATAAAGAGTGGGTTGATGTATTAACAGAAATTCAGATAAGATGCGTCCAGGGATGGTAAGGTGATAGCGAGAGGGGATGCGGAGAGTAAAAGTTATAAGGTCAAGCGTTCCGGATCAAGTTTGTCCCGGTAAGGGCACGCCAGAAAGGCCTGTCTCGACTTTTGTTCAACACGGTCATGAGACAATGTAGAGAGTTGTAACTACTACGCTCTGTCCAGGTAGTTTTTACTAAAGAGTTGAATTAAAAATTTTCACCTGCCGAGCCCGCCAAATAAAGCTCATTCTGTGAGCAGAAGCGTTTGGCCTGCGTCAATAGACCACGGCAGGTGCATTCAACGCCATGCTTTAGTCTTCAGTCACCTCAAAACAATTATATCCACATTAAAGAATACTTAATTTGTGTAAGACACGACATATAATACCCCTCACAATATTCCGCGGTTAAAAAAACTGGAACAAACATAGCCACTAAAATTGCCCGATAGGGGGCCTAATAATAAACATTAAAAACTAACACCAACAAAAGATGTTTTTCAAGCCCTTGTAACAAATCGCAATGAATAGGTCATGAAATGAATAGACCCCGTAGTTTTTTGTGGTGTAGCGAGAGATATCATCAGATCTAATGAAAACGTTTTAATATATTCATGTGCAATTCGATGGTTCACTGGTAACTACTCAGCAGGTTGTCATAGCGCACGCGTGGCGAACATTAAGTACCGCCCAGCCACCTAAATCGAAAGGGCGCAGTTTCGGTCGACTCACCATACAATAGTTATAACCAACACCGCCTGATAAAGTAAAAAATAAAATAAATGCTCAAGTGTTATCGACTGTTAGGTATATCGGAAAGCGAAATCATTATACAATAATTATATTCCAGCATGTTCAAATAAAAGCTGCAATTGTTTTAGATGGAAAAAAAAGAAAAAAATTGAACGGGGGAAAAAAGGTATGAAAAAGTAATTAAATAAAATTTTAAATTAAAAGAAGGAAAACTTAAAAGTTGATTGGCGTGAAAATGAAGTCACAAAAGAAAATATTAATTTTCTTTCAACATCTTCCCAGGCTCTGCCCATTAAGTTTTTAAAACATTTTGGAATAAAATATCTGTGCGAACTTTTTGTGTACTTAGTTCGCAAGTGGCATGACTATGGCAATACTTAAAAGCCACATGAGAATCATACGAGCTCTCTCGGCTAATTTACGAAAACAAGAATGTCAAAATTTCAATTTCGCTTAAAAATTACGTTTTAAGTAATAAATAAGAACGGCCCAAACGCGCCGCCTTGTCTCACAGTAGAAAACAACTGCTAAGTTGTGTACCATTCCTTCAATTACCATCACACTATATGGGTATTACATGCTGGAACATTTCGAGGTCATTGCCGAGGTCAATTTGTAGCAATTTCCACAGACCATTTGAGACAAAAAGCTATCCGAAGTGAAATGATACTCCAAGAAAGATCAGTGTACACTTGAGACTGACGTCTCTCCCAGATGACAACAACCAACAGGCGTTACTTATCCCCAGTGCCACGCACGATGGCTTGTCAAAAATACATTTCAAAATACAGTTGAAGCCTGCATGGGTTGACATCAACTTACATAAAGTTAAAGTTACGCTAAAAATTATTTGAAAGCTAAATAGATCTTCATAAAAGATGCTACATTGTAGAAGAGAAAACGTTTTTTTCTTAGATTGTACATGTGGCTGCCAATTAATTTATGGTAGACAACAGAAGCCATCTATGTATGATGCTACGTTCATGAAATGATGCGGAGTGGCAGCTAACATGTGAACAGCGTGCGTCTCACTTAGGCACACAGCTGCCATGACAACTCGGAGACACGATTTTTTTTACCAATCCCGGCAAAGCAGTAATCGTTTTTGTTTACCCATTTACCACATTATATTTTGTTCTATTTACTCTCACTAGAAGAGCCTTAACGAGGGGACTAATAAATATTTTTTCTGAGATACAATAAATTACAAAAGAAACCTTAATTATCTGCTCTTTGCCTTGTTTCACATGATAAGTTAATAAAACAATCAGGTATAGAATTAATACATGGAAACAGAGGAGATTACCAGTTAAATTAAATACAAAATATCATCCGGAAAATAAATAATTAACGTTATAAGACAAATAGAAGTAATTTGAACAGTCATTAGCTGTAGAAACTTTGAGAAAACGTAAGTGTCTGGTCCTTTTCGATAGTCTATTTAAAGGCCTAGTAACAAATGTAAAATGAATTTCGCTGAAACGTTCTGCCCAGTTAACACATACATGTCCCTTTAATTTGGTCAGCATACAAACCAATCACTCGAAGTTTATAAACAGAATATTGTGGAAGTCAAGGATTTGTTGGGTATTTTACAACACCCGTTACTGCGCCATACCACCACATCCACCGTCTTCGTGTTTAAGAAGCAGCGACATTCTGGAAAAAGTTTTACTGCAATTTTTACAGCTGTATTTCTTCACGTCTGAATGCGTCTGAAGATGCGCCCTTAGGTTTGAGCGGTCAGCGAAGGCGCGTCCACAATGCGTACACTTGAAGGGTTTTTCTCCGGTATGAGTACGGATGTGTCCTTGCAACAACCACGGGCGGGAAAAGGCTTTACCACAAAGTTTACACTTGCAAGGAAGCGTGTGAGTCCTAATGTGCATCTTCAAAGCGCCCAGAGACACATATGTTTTGTCACAGTATTTACAGTTAAACTGTTTCTTCACTTGGGTCACACAGTGGAATTGTTTATGTTTGGACAGACCACTAAGAGTTGAGTAACTTTTACTGCAGGCCTCGCATTGATATCTCGGAGGATCCCCGTCGCGCTTTCGCTTTTTGTCGCTGAGTTTAAGTTCTAGATCAAGAGGTAGTTTATCATCGATTGTCCAAGGAAATCTAGAAAGAGTTAGGGCGAAAGCGGACTTGTGGGCGTTGAGGGAAGATTCTAATAATGACTTGTCCGGTAGTAAACGTTCCCTGGTATTATTTGGGCTAATGAGGGAAGGATTGGACGGACATGGGAAGGGTACCAAGGGTGGAGGAGGGGACAGTTGGTACGGGTTTCCTGGAAAGCGTCTATCTGTTCCCGGGTGGCCCGAGTAAGGGCGAAATCCACTAAAAGATTCTGGAAGACCTGGTAAGGATGGCGTCATCCCGCTGGTCAGACGATAAAAGGGATTGAGAGCTGGAGGAAGAAACCCGTGTTGTGTGAAACTATGAGGGTGATGCCAGAAGGTGAAAGGGTCCGGTAGCCTAGGAGGTTCTGGTGGACTGCCTGTGGGACTTCGAGTGGCTGACTTGGAAAGATCCACCTCTCCTCCTAGCTTGTTGTACATGGATTTCTCATGTCGGTTAAACGGATCACTCAACCGCAGAGGGTCGCTGATTTGTGGACGGAAGGTCACTAAAATAAAACAATAATTGTGAATTAATTAAGTGATTCATCAGAAAAGTAAGCGAGCGACATCATAATGTTCATGAAAATTACCGACACTGCTCAGTGTTGGATTTTTGTTGTAGTTTCACATTGAGGTTTTATGCAGTCTATGGCAGCAACAGTATAATTTACGGTCAAAACATTTGAGAAAGACAACAGAAATGGAAAGACTCTATTAGAGGAATAGATATACCGAAATGTATTCACACTAAATATATAAACTACGCAAATATAACAAATAACTGGAAAAATAAATCTTAAGATATAAAAATGTTGGAAAACCTAGATATTTCGATCCAATAAGTCTTGTATCAATTACATTGGTAAACAATTGCCCGCGGGTTTTGTTTTGATGCAACACACAACGTAATAGTTACACAAATTGGAGAAAAAAAGTGTAGATCTTTCTATAGGGTTGTGTTTAAATGTAACTTAACTATGATGCCGCCTGTCACGTTTTGCGCCTTGACGTGTACATAATAAGAGAAGCGACAAATTAGATAAGACATGCCCTCAACGATGTATCAGGTACTATGGATCAATTCTATCCCGTGCGTACAAGTTTTATTAGTTGAACGCAGATGTTCAACAGAAGTCGAGAGGCTTTTTAAAAGCTCACATAGTTTTTTAACGATCTCCCAAAATGTTTAAAATGACCAAAAAAAACTATCGATTAATTTTTCGTCAGAATTGTAGTATAACGACATCCTCAATGTAAAGGTATTATAAGGTATTCTCATCATGCGTATCCATATCGGGCTTATATAATGATAAATTCACTTATTTTAGTGGCATTATAGGTATTGTTATCATAGCTGGAACAAAGGATGCTATATATCTACTTTCTTTATTACTTAGTCTTAAAAAACTTTTATCCGTAAAACATGTTTCCAGTTATGATAACTATTTTGTTATTAGAAATTATTGCTATAGTGCGGGCAAAATACTTTCAAGACGTTTGACAGGCTATGGGATAAGGTTAAAGTACAGAACAAGTTTTTAACTAATTAATCATGTATTCCAACAACAGAAATGTGAAGAATTCTTACCTTGTTTTTGGTCCAGTTGTACAGGACTAGTTAGTGGCGATCGCGTTGAGCTGGAAACTGGCGATCGGCTCTCTAAAGAATCCGGTGATCGCATGAGATAGTGTTTAGATGATCGCATGATCCAATGGTCGGGCGAAAGTCGACTGATTGGTGATCGTGATCTGACCGATTCTGGAGACGATGAGCGGCCGGAGACCGGAGAAAATGATCGCCTGCTCAGCGGAGAGACTTGTCTTCGGGATGCTTGGGACTGAGCGAGAACGGCTGCTGAAAAGTTTGACAGCCTTGCTGCGGAAATGTCATTTCTTGGTTGAACATCGTCCTGGCATTTAAACGGTTCTTTACAAGTCAGTCTTGAGATTGAAAATTTGGTGAATTTCCTCTCCGGAAGACCTTCGGGTAGCTTTTGTGACTGTGAAGTCGTCACTGGGGAAAATGCTGATTTGTTTTCACTAGACGAATACGATGCTGATGCTGTAAGTGGTGACGATGACCTCTTTGATAACACAGGCATATCTGAGTATCCCTTCAATGGAGAAAGCGATCTCGGGGTGGCGGAAGATGAAGGATGAGACGGGCTCGCATCAGCCCTTGCAGGCGAGGCTTCAGGCTTCATCGTCGTGTCATGGGAGATAGGTTTTCCCAGGCCGGCAACTTCATGCTTCCTTACTAGAAAAGCTCTCGGCATTGTCACTGTCAAGATATCTGTTTTAGATAAAAGTCGTGCCTAGGCTTAAAACAGCCCAGCTTAAACGCAGGTTAAGGAGCAACAGCTAGCCTTTTCTTGCTTTTTGACAGACAGGCTACGTAACATGTCAAACTGATTGCTCCATACCAAACGGTCATCAACGCACTGACAGCCTCATAGAAAACCCACAGAGAAAGTACGCGTCTGGAGTGTTTAAAGGGTGATGTCTCACAATAACCAACTTGCTATTTTCCTGTCTGTATAAATGAAATGATCAGTCAGGTGTGGACAACAAGACACGTGCTTTTCAACCAATCAAATAGAACCGGTGCATAATTCGTAGTTGTGAATGGATAGATTTCTTTGATTTCATACGGGATAGCTTTAAGCCCCGCCCACTGGTGTACACGGGAAGCCAATCATCCGCGATCCTTAGAAACAGGTGTCAGACCTCGGGGAGATGTTCGATGATTGACAGCATCACGCGTTGAGCTATGTTATTGTAGAAACAGAGCCACCGATAATGTCTACATGTGAAAACAAATTATTGTCCGCCTGTAACTTTCACGGGAAATACTTTTCCTCGTTAATCAAGCTTTAGGCATGATGGTAAGCGACTATGCCATCCACTTTTCTCGGGATTGTCTCTCGCTTTTAACAGGCCATGTGGATGGAAATGAATTAAATAGGAGCCAATGATCCTCCGCCGATGTAAACAAACTGTTGCTTAGGCTAATGGTCATCAAGGGCATGCGGACACTAAATGGTTCGCGAGGCTAATCATCTTCTATTTGTTTAGTTCCGAACGCATTAGTGTTTTAGTAACAGCGACGGGCAACATGCCAACACCCTATTATTACGCCAGATTGTGATATACAAGCAAAACATATCCCTCGGTGTTTTAAATACCATTTTATACAGGTTACAAAATCTTTTCTGTTCTATTAATTTGAGAAAACAAGCGATTAAAATTCTGTCTGTGATATACAATGAGATCGAGGATTGGCAGTGCCTTGTGAGACTCCAAAACAAGTGTATGTTTTAACCTGCCAATAATCATCAATAATAAGCTATGATTATTACCGATTAGCCCTTATCGATCACACCAATTTGATTGGTTCTGAATAGGCTAGGCAATCCCTCCAGACCATATAGCTACAATTAATTCCGATAACCTGAGCGCACTCGTCAGGAAAACTAAACATACCGGTAGAGATTAAAAGGATTAAGATTAAAGCCGGATTAATTCCACGAAATGAGTACTCATCATTAAAGCCATTGATTTTTGGTAAAAAAAATCAACAAGAAAATCTGAAATTTTATAATCCTGAATTGAATATGACCGTTATATAGCCTTGTTAATTATCGAGTATTGTTTTTCTAAGAGGTACATCTAAAAAAAATCGATTTACACTAACTGGTTCAAAAGATTTATATATTACTACTAAAACATTAATCAAACAATTAAACAAGTTCCTGATTAATAATTTCAAAAATAAAGTCTACACAAGTTCGGGTGTTCATTACAATTGGATACGTTAATTTTCCTACAAGTGCCGAGAGATGTTTGACACTTGGCGCAAAGGACTTGTAGGATTGAAACATTTTGGGGGGTAAGTCGTATGGATATATTTTTTTTAATTAATATTATTCTTTTTTATTTTGATACATTTTATGTGTTTTCAAATAAACATATGGGATTTATTAACCGAAAGTCTTACGATAAAATTTTTAAAATTTATTTTTAAACGGAACTTATTTTTCTGTGGCTGTAATCGTATAAGTATCAAGCAGAAACCCTATTTTATATCGGACCCAATAGTTAACATCAAACGTACATTTGCCAATGTCAGCAGGTGTTTTCGAACTTCTCCTGGTGGTGCTAGTGTAAATTATTATTGGAATACAGAGCCGTCATATAAGTGAAATACCATTAAGCACGGCGTAAAACACCAATCAATCAATCGTATCTAATAATCTAATATTATATTTGTCTGGGTGGTAAATTAATCTGAATATAACAAAAGTATGCCATATGCTGGAAGGGTTTTTTTTATTTTTTATTTTTTTGGTCATTTTGTTTTTCACTATACATATATGTAGCTATGTTTACGTGATGTTAAGTATCGAGTAAAATTCATTCGGCTTTTATATAACCGTCAAATCTGTGTCAAATTAAATATCTTTGTTCATAAAAACAACGGGTTACGTTGGTATATTTTACGTAAAAGTATATCCCGTCTACTTATCAGTAAGAGCAATGGAAAATTTGTCTAAATTTCAAAGACGGCTTCGCGGGAGATCGATGCGACTAGGCTACTGAGCCTACCCCATAGGGGTGAGGGGGATAAACACTCGGCTGATGTTCCCTGCGTGAACCGAATGAAACACGATCGCTCTTGTATCGGTCTGATCCAGTAACGGGGATACAAGAAGCACATGACCTATACTGCGCACCGAGTAGGCTACTTGGTTTTGAAGTGGAAGTCACGCAGGGATAAGGACCTTCGAATGTCTAAGTTATATTTCTGCAAAATACATATCTGCTGAAATGCTTCTGATGATGTATATCTAAAATGAGAAGACTTATGTGACGTCTCTAAAAAAAAAACATTTTTTAAACTTACAGCATTCAAAACAATTTAACATAGTCGATTTCTTCATTTTTGGTTTGCATAGTTTCCGTTCGCCATTACAAATCATAATAAAATAAATAAACTAGAAATTAACAACTTCTTTGAGAGGCATATAGAAGCAGGGATAGTAACATAACAAGATATTTTTTATGGATATACAACTTCTGGGTTTATTGACGAACAACGTTTCGGAGCGGATTCTAGCACCATTTAGCTTGAAAACTGTGCTAGAATCCGCTCCGAAACGGTGCTCATCAATAATCCCAGAAGTTGTATATCCATAAAAAAAATATCTTGTTATGTTAGAAATTAACAAGTTAATGAAGTCGTCAATGAGTGAAGGAAATACACATCTACAGTATTTTTGGGCGAAGAAAAATTTCGTTCAATTTAATTATATTTCAGCTTTTATTAATAAAACGAGCATTGTGATACAAATAATCGCCACTCAAAAGAATTCACAGTATAGGCATGGGGTTTACGTTCAAAGGTGTTGCATAATTCAAGAAAGCCGAGCTGTATCAAATAAGCTTGTATAATCAACGAAACTGAAAATCACCTGTTACCGCTTTGAAGTTATTAAAGGATCAATATGGTTGTTGATGGCGCAAACAGCCAAGTCGATGTTTCATAATAGGCTTGACAGCTTCAAAGACTCGGCGAGACTTTGTATTTTAGTCACGCAACTTTTTCTCCTTCTACGCGATGAATACAGTGTGTTTATGTATAGCAATAGAAAGTTAATCAAATTATGCGACGTTTTCCATAATTACAATCTATGCAACCGTGAAGCGTTTTGTTTTACAAGAAAATAATTACTAGCTGTATTCGTTTTTAACAAATTCTAAACACGCTTGGTTTTTAAATCACAAACTACCCTTCAAAACAGCTGCCCAATCAGTTTAACGATTTACAATAAGCTCATAAAAATAAACTTAGAAATGTTTGTATAAATCATATTAATTTTAATAAAGTCGTGAAATGGTATTACTAGAATGTACTTAAGTTGAATTTTTTTAAATTCCCTTGTAATATGTGCTTTGTCCATACTAACTTTGCAACAAAATGAATAAATGCAATCTGTATATGAACTTTGTAACTCTCGTTATCCTTTGAGGCAATATTTCTAGGTTGATTCCTGTGCTATTTACATGGTTACAACTAGATGTCTGTAGTTCTTACCCAAAACAACCCGAGATTAAAATCTACTTATAAACTTGTCACTGAGTATTTATGTATCGGATATTAGATATTGACTGCTGACGATGGCAAAATAAAGCCGAAATATTCTGTCAAAATGAGTCTTTCATTCTTCGGAGTTGCACTCCTTGTGTACTATATTAGACGACTTATTGTTTTTTATTAATCGACATTCCTGTGCCAGTGTGATCAATTTCTAGAAATATACAGCCTTCTGGATTGGTCTCCTTGTACAAGCCATATTTATAGCGATATACAAACTAGTATACGCTCAAAACGGAAAAAATAATAAGATAATTGTATTGACAATAACGCCACAAAAAATTTGTAATTATTCACTTCCTACTGCAATTTAAAAAAAAGGATTGGTAAAAGATTAGGAAGAATTCATGAAGGGCAGATAATCGTGTTAACAACCACATATAAACATGTATTCCTTTATTTTATTTCAATTTGTCTTATGTATATCTATAATATATAATTGATATAACATGTAAATAGCCATATTATAATAAGCTGGTTAACAGTGTCCAAGATATACATATATAACAGAAGCCATATTCGAAGTCCTGACCCCTTTTATCTGCTATAGAAAGTAGCAGTCACTTATATTAGTTCGCACTTGTTCAGTTTCACAAATGGTTATATATGTTTAGCGGTGATATAAACAACTTGTATATTTCACCTGTGTTGTATGCCAAACAATGTTTGTATATTTCACTATAGGGTGTCGATTTCTCAGGGACGTCAAGTGTCATTAATGTAAAGCTGTATGACAATACCTGTAATCAACATCTATCGACCTGTCAACCTAATCCAGACTCAACTAAACACTTAATATACGTGTATATTTTAATTACAAGAATACAACCATTAGCGACATGCTTATAAAGTGATATGTTAGTTTATTAACCATTATAACATAATTGTGCTCCGATGAAGGCGGTAGCTCGGAGTGCTATTAAATTAAATCTGTATTAGATAACGTCATAACATGTGGACGGCCCATCTTTAATCCGCTATTAGTGATTCAATCTGGTGTTGGCGATTAACCGTTCTTCGATCAACTGGTTGAATTAAACCTGTTTTGAGATGAGGTCATGCAATGTTGAAGGTCCATCTGTAATCGCTATTAGCTATTTAATCTGGGCCCGGTTGCTCGAAGTGCTATTAAATCTAATTCACTATTAGATGGTGTCACGCCATGCTGTAGGTCTATCCAAACTCGGTGTTAGGAGTTTAGTCTGGTGTAAGCGGCTTATCGTCTTTCGAGCAACTGGGCCCTGGTGTTAGCGATTTAATCTGGTGCTGGTGATTAATCATTTTTCGATCAGCGAATTGAGTGGTATCTCCAAATGAAAAAACAATCCTCAATCAATTCATATGGGTCTACTTTAATCTTCATGACCAAAGAAACTGGACACCTTTGTGCATGTTGTTAGAGTTGTAATTGCCATGTTTTATTTTTTTTTTTCAACACCCGTCTTGACTTGCTATCGTTATTGGTGTTGCTTAGTTTCTCCTTTTGATCAGTCATACATCTACTTGAAGGTTTAATTTAAATGCCGTTTTGTAAGTTAATTTCTTAATCATTATTTTATGGGATTTTTTTATGGGGACAGAAAAAGTCTTTGTTTGCTTTTTTTTTTTTGCAAAAGTTTTAAAGCTGGTGATTCAATTACAGTAAAACACAGATGTGTTTTCAATTAATGCAAAGGTTTGCCTTTAGTAATAAAACTAAGACTTAAAATGATAATTGTATTTCATATTAAAACGTCCATAGACAAATATTTTTAGGTCATTCATGTCTTCCTTGCTTTACGGAACAGTGAACATGTGTATATTTCTTTTAATCAGTACAAAAATGATTCCTATTGACACGTTTTTCACGCGGCATTAAAATGTATCTGTGTAAATAGACTTGTCTTTATAGTTCTTTTGTTCAATCGTTTTATCTTTCATTTACCTGTGTACTATAGTTGTTAAGTAAATGAATACAGGTGATTTCGCTGACTTAAAGCATGCCCTCAGGTGTAAAATATTAGCGTCTTCTTCAGACGGGCAGGTGGAAAATATATTCTATTCAAGTAGATGATTAAGAGATCATATCACCCATATTACCATGTTGGCGCGCGCTCCCGGTTCAACAAGCCACGCGCGGGCTGCCCTTAAACAAGCGATATATTACACTTACACGACAACCCGATTATGAACTTATAATGTATATTAAAAAAATCTTTACCGACGATAAAAAATATTAACAGTGAATGATGTTGCTTTTGACATAAACATAGTTTTTTTAAATATTAAAATAAATTTTTTTTGCTAAATTCTTATTGCATTTTATATTTTCTAACAGTCATTGTTAACATTTATATGATGTAGAATGTATTCCAGTATACAAAATACCCGACTCCTTATTTACGATAAAAAAAAAATCCAATCTATATTTTATCTTCTTAATCTAAAAAAACAAAAACAATGTCTTAAACACTTATGATATAAAATAAAACACAAATTACATATTTTGGGGGTTGCTCATATACATCTTACTGAAATTTTAGTTTCACGTGTTGCTATGTGTTTCATGTAGAGCTCTATGCGAACAGCGAGATTTAATCGCGGGACCATCTGCCTGCCGCGTGCCCATACCTCCCGGGAAAATCAAACAAAGGTTTATTTCATCACCGTCAAACATATACTTCTTTCGCTATAAGCTTCTTTGATGGATAATTTAACAAGTCTTCAATGCAATTTTTCTTTTCTATATGACGAATAATGATATATAAATAATTTCGATTAAAGAAGAAATTGGAGGCAACGAGAAAAGTTGATAACAACAGATCATATTGAAAAATCCGCTGCTCAAAGGAAAGCATTATAAAAGTTCTCCATCTCCGTACACGTGTGAATTGCGCTCGTGTTAGACTATACTAACATTAATGTACAGGAATATAAATAAATACTAAGGGGAGGGATGTCCAAATATATGAATCTTCGAAAGACGAAGGAATTAAAAAATCGTTATTATCTTAATTTATCGAACATCACATATAAATATACCTAATAAGAGTACATTTTAATTTAATTCAAGGGGGTGTGTTTATAATGGGACACACAATCCTATATGTGACAGAAAATAAATCTTAAACCAATTCAAATATTGATCTACAAACATAAAGGCGAAATGATGACACCAGTAACGTGGTTTATTTTATTGACATTTTACACTAGAAAAAATTTGAGACGATCCGTAGAATATAACTCAATAACTTTATACATTTGAATATATGTTTTGAGTTGAAAAATTTAAGACGATCTGTAAAATATAATTCTACAACTTTATACATTTGAATATATGTTTTGAGTTGAAAAGACAATCTGTAAAATATAATTCTAAAACTTTATACATTTGAATATATGTTTTGAGTTGAAAAGACGATCTGTAAAATATAATTCTAAAATTTTATCATTTGAATATATGTTTTGAGTTGAAAAGACGATCTGTAAAATATAATTCTAAAACTTTATACATTTGAATATATGTAGTTTATCGAATTGCCTAATGTCATGGAATAATACAACGAATTTAGACAATTTCAGGAATGGTTCAGACAAAGTCTATGTTGTCTGCTTCTAATTAGCCATGTCAATCCCCTGTGAATGGTGTTTGTCGTACGATTTAAATATCTATAGAGCTTCTGGGCACCAGTCTCCTTCCAATACCCGTATCATTTCGATCCCCTACCAAGCGATTCTATCTTCCCGACCGTGTGCCGATTAAAAAGGTGTTGGTGGCGTGGTCTGGTATAAGTATCATCAAAGACCCGCTAATGTTGTGATATGTTAATCGTATTGACTAGCTACGCTGACCAGACTCCATTTTTGTAAGCTAGATTAAGGTGTTACGCAAGGTGACGCCATGCTGCTGCTGTTATTCACTATATATGCTGATTTACCGATGCCTGCTGTAATAGATCAAATTATAACTCATTATTAAGCCGCTTACTGAGATATCCACAAGGATCCTCTAAGTTTGCCTATTTAACATGACTTAATATATGTGCTACTATTTACAGTTATTGTAATAGTATACAGCCCAGAAACAACTTCAAAGAACGACGAGGAATGTGTATTTTATATAACAAACCTGGGATATAGCTTCATACTATATCCCAGAACAAACCTAGGTCAATATACCGAAATCTCTAATAATCACTACTGTTACGTTTTAAGGAGTTTGTCCGTGTTTTATTAAGATTATATAACTTATGTGATCAATAATGGAAGACTTTCAACAAAAATTTAAATCGGCAAATATTTCGATGAATACTTCTCTTTTATGGTAGAAAAAGAACATGTTCGCTTGTCTCCACCGTGATTCGAACTCTGGTCCCTGGCTATACTGATCTATTTACGCATCAATTAACGAGTAACTGTTTCTGCTGCTTTGGTCCCTGGGGGGGGGGGGGGGGGGG
>JAVFBX010205512.1:0-12293 GCA_034783855.1 Mopalia kennerleyi | reverse complement strand
AGGAATTTCTGTATAATTGTTTCACTAAATGCAGGCTAATAATGTGAATTTTCGTATTAACAAATAAAAAAAAAACAAGACACATTTTGACCTCGAAGGGGCCGACCTGCCTTAACTGTACAACTGACAAAGATTTAATGATACCAAACCTAAAATGATGTTTTCATTATTTTATCAAAATAACCTTCATGTATTGTCCATCATTGAATCTAGCATTGTAATACTGTTTTTACCCTTTTATCTCCGAAATGCTGACAAGTATTGTATAATTCTCAAATAAATACAATCTACATTTTTTCTGTTTATGTTATTCAGTTTGGAGAAAGCGAATGTGAGTTTAATGGAAGAGTTGAGGAAGAAGGAGAAGGAATATGTGAAGGCTCAGTTAGAAGTGCATAATCTGAATGAAAAACTACTGGTTATGAAGGATAGTCACAGTGAAACTGTAGGTAAGTCAAAACTCAATTTTCAGTTCCGTTTCACAATTAACAGAAAAAAGACTTGCCTTTGGAACAGGGACTGGCGGTCTGTGCTATAATTAACATTGTCCTGTTAAAAGTATGATGGGAGTCACCTATATTAAATTGGACATTAATAAATATGATGGGAGTCGCGCGTATGTGTACGCTATTTTCCTTAGACATGTTTCTAAAATCATTGACCGCCATTTCGTGTTTTCATATGAATTAATTACATGTATATATAAAGGGACATTAATTACATTGTGATTCAGTTGTTATATTGTCACATATTATATCTTTGACTCGTTTGTAGTAACATACAGAAAAGAGATGGATACCTTACAACAAGGGGAACAACCCCTGCCTCAAGTCTCTTTGACTGATTTGGAGGGTAAAATACAAGAACTGGAGACATTCGGAGACCGGGTGGTGTTGTCTATGGAAAGTGCTGCTGTGAGTATGGCCTTGTTATGTCTACCACTGAAAGGCTTCACATTTTAGAACGAAGTCACAACTCAGAAAACAATGATGATGGTTTGATCAATACACCGAGTCAATCATGAATTCGCCGTGTTTTTTGGAAGTTGTTACTGAGCTTTATTGAGTATGATTTTATTGCTGAAAACTGACAGATGGTTGACATTTCAGGTTTATTTCACTCATTATTTGTTAACCTATAAACCAGTGTTACAAAATTATATTATAGCTAACTTTTGAATGACATAGTTAGATTTTATTTTCCAATTTTGTTGTTATGCATTATGGTATGGGCATGTCTGTTCTTATAGGACACACAGAGCTACTTAATTTTTAAAACAATTTACTTTACTTTAAATTTTGTTGTGATTTTAAATGAAAACATTCAAATCTGAAATAGTTACGTTTCCATTTTCAAATTTTCACTATTAACCTGTTGTTTGGCATGACACAAAGTTTAGTTTGGAGAATTGGAGAAATTTCAGATATACTTAAGTAGCTTTTGGAATATGGGCCCTAAAATCCCAGTTTCCGTAGTTAATGCTTCTAGATTCCTAGTGTAGAAAAAAAAAATAGAAAATTTAACATCATGTCATTGTTTAATTTTAAAGTCAACAAGGGGTTCATAGAAGTTCAGTCCAACTACCTTAAATGGGTAGTTAAGCTGGAGAATAAACCCAGTTGAGGCATCATTTCTACTGTTTATCTATGATAAAATAAATAGTTTGGCATTAAAAAATGAAAAAAATTCAATATGACACAAAAAACGTGTATATTTTGACGTCTATGAACCCCTGTTAACATTCTGTGATATACCAAACCATGGTTAGAATGAATGAGTGTATGTTTTATGGGCAAACTTTTGAGTTTTTGTTTATTTTGAAACTACTTTAGTTCATAGATTAAATTTATATCCCTGTTTATTATTTGTTTACTTGACTAAATATTATTTACTTTTAAACATTTTCATTGCTATATGGTACTTACATGAACTTCTGTTTTTAGTTTGTTTATTTATTTACTATGTATATACTAACTTCCCAACCAGTCTGTCCTATTTGTCAGTTTATTTACTATAATTTTATTCACTGACAAATTTGACATCATAAACTTTACTGCTGTTCCTTTTCCTAACTGACCTCTTTATGTTATACCCTGTTATATTGTTCTTTGTTCCTTGCACTACTTATTATTTCCTATTATTGTCAATGCTTGAATGTATATTATATTGATTAATATTTAAGTTAAATTTGATAGGTATTAAACATAAAGTAAAATAAGGTTATCGTTTAGGTATTCTGTAATGCCATGATAAGGCCCCTCTGGATTGAATCTTGTTAAAATAATACAAATTATTGAGTAAAATCAATGTGGGTACATCAAAACAAATCCCACAGATAATCTGAACATTAATGAAACACAGATAACTTTCATGTTGTAAAGGGTTGTGTTATGAGCTTTGTAAGTAACATTTTGTACATGAAGCTGTGCTTGTATCCCCGTTGTAACATACCTTCCTGAAATAATTTGTTAAAAAAGTTTTTAAAATCCTGATAACCAGACATGGGTTCAATTTTAATCAAGAACAAGAGCTGTGAAAGAAATTAAATAAATATTTAATATCACTTGTGTTAAATTTAACTTTAAAGTAGGTAAAACTGATATCAATTCAGTCAATTGATAAAATACATGTAAGTGCTGATCTATATTGTGAATGAGATGAGATGAAAATAACATCTTTTATAGCCTGAACTGGGGTTCTCAGTCATGTTTCTATGAATATACAGATTTATCTCCCCTTTTCCCCTGTTCCCCTGGTGGCTGCATGTGCCAGTGACTGTCTGCTTTCCTTATGCTTACTATTGTCTCTGTCTTTTCTCTTCCTTCCCTCGATGAACAGATCTGTAAATTTCAGAGTATAGAGGGAGAAGAAGCTGTAGGGGTTCAGTTAATGGAACTTGTTGATCAGATGAAGTCCATGCTGACCAAAGTCTCCCATACCGGTATGGTTATTAATCAGACAACTTAGAGATGCATATTTGTTAAAGTAAAGGCATGGATATTTCTACCACATAACTAAAAAAAAATATCACAACATACAGGGTTTTGTTGTCATTACACAAATTATCTTTGGAAATAAAAAGTTAATTTTAAGGCGAGGTTCTTGTGTCTTTAAATTGAGCTGGCCCGCGGCCGTGGCTTAGTGGTTAGCGAGTGCGATTACTGAAGCCAACTTCGATGTACTGTTCACAGGATCAAGTCCGTCTGTCGACCCTCAGGTATATGAGTGAGTCACAGGATGTGGCTCCGGCAATCATGTGGGTTGTTTTTACAAGGTTTCATCCCTGTTTTCCACTATAATTAGGCAAGGAACAGTGTGAAGTGGACAATCTGTCGTAATATACATGAAATACCCTTGAGTACAACGTTAAACCCCAATCCAACAAACAAATCAAATTGAGTTGATGTTAAACTCTTTTTTTGCATTCACATAATTAGACATTAATGCAATACATATGTGTCTCAGATAGCTTGAGTATGACGTTAAGCCCCAATCAATCAACAAACAAACAGATAAGTTGAACCTGATCAAGAAGCGATATTTCAATCAAGTCTGCCCTTAAGAGTTGTGTTGCTCGTTATATCTATTATATGTGTTATGCATAAAATAAAATTCACATTAGAGATTTCTGTAATTATTTCAGAGTTGTTTTCCCCTTTTTTAAGCATCCTTTTTATTGTAATTGTAGAAGAGGCCTCCAAACGATCCTCCATGATGCATGATTTTGAGAAGTTATACAGCCATGCTATGCAGCTTCAAGTTCAGGTAAATCGTTTTGATAGAGCAATATGGTTCCTTCTGTTGTCACCATTTATATATTTGTGCTTATTGTTGTCTGTTATATATTGTATAAAAAAGATGTTCCAAACATCTATTTATTGGTGGTTTATTGGTTATCGTGTCGGATTAATAATCCTATGTTGATGTACTGCTCACGGATCAAGTTCGTCTGTCGATCTTAGATATGAGTGAGTCACCCCTGGCTTCAGCAATCATTCGCCTAATTTTTACAAAGTTTTCTCTCCGTTTTACATCATATTTAAAAAGGGAAAGTCTGAAATAGACAATCTGCCATCATATAAGTGAAACTTAAGTACGTTATTAAACCCTAAACAAACATATAATGAGTTGTGGTTGTAAGATCTTTATATGTGTCATAACCCACAAGTTTTTCTTAAACAAGACATACACATACTTATTTGGTCCCCCTCTTAGGCAGTGACACTCTGGTTACATGTAGCTAGTACCAATAATCTACTAGAGAATTTTAGGACTGTGACATTTTATTGTCCATAATTTACTGTGAAATTGCATTTCCGAATTTGTTTCCCCATTAGATGAACAATTTGCGATTGAGTCACCTGGAACGGAATAAGGAGATCATGGATCTAAAGCGCCAGTTGCTGCTACAAGAGGTCACAAACCTGTTGCTACAAGTGGATATCACTCGCCGAGAAACAGAACTCACACATTATAAAGAATCCAAACAACGGTCATTGCAGAGATCTAGTACATATAGTGACATAGATGACTCGGAAGAAAAAGTTGAGGTGAGCTTCAAATAATAGCCCAGGAATATAGTTTTACATAAATTGACAAGTGTCTATTTAGGTAAATAAATTTGAGGTGCATGATCATGTAAGGATGCTTTCTATAAAAACAGTTCTTGTAGTTGTATGTTCAGTGTCGAATACAAATTGACAGCTTAGTAATGTTTTAAACTTTGATCCCCGGCAACTGTTACAGTTAGCATTGTTTGGGTCATAACAGTGCTGTCTTTACTGAGCACCGGAAGAGGACTTATACTCCAAAATAGCAAAACACTTCACATGTTATGGTTGAGCTAGGATCAATTAATGAACAAGGGGTCTAACGACAATCTATCAGTCATACTCCTTTAACTTTACTCCTTTAACATTTTACGTTAAAAATTTGTTAAAAGTGCAGAGAAAAAACCCCATTGCATATGTTGAGTAGGTTTAGTCACGATATCCTTACTCTTCTGTTATCTCTTTGCTTAAATATGTTTGTTAATAGGATCATATTGCATTTCTATTTCAAACAATTCAGTCCTGGAGCAGTATCCAACCATGTAAACGTATATTGACATTCATGTCGTCTTGCATGAATTTCTGTCAGAATTCTTTGGCTACATTTTTGTGTATTATTCTTATTCTGTCTTCAGCCTGGATCAAGTGGAGCGGTCAGCAAACCAGCTTTAGAAAGATTCCTTAGTTTAAATGAACCATTACAGTATGAGTCTACGGAAACTGGGGAAAGGTCCCCAAGAAGTCCTTTAGAAGGAGGTACGTCCAAGGCAGTCTAGGTAATCGATATAAAGTCACCGATGGCTTATATAAGGCTTCCACAACACCGATTGTACCATACAAATGATAAAAGCAGTATCATAGTAGTAAGCTAATGAATCCAGTTTACAGATGACTTGAGACTTAATTTCTAGAGACTGTCAATAAACATGTATTTTCATTTCATGAAGGTATTCTTTTATATTGTATGATTTATTATTTTGACAAATCCATTCCCTTAGTACAACTGAGGAAATACGGTTGTGATTCAACAGTGATTGTTAAACTTTGACTCCAGCAGTCATGAGGATGGTTTGTATGAGATTTCCTCCTGGTTTTCCATTGTATTTAATTAAGGTACAAGTAGACAATCTGTTCTTACATAAGTGAAATATCCTTGAGTATGACTTTCACCCCCGATCAAACAAAGTATAACTGTTTTTTCTTTTTTTTTGTAGATGAAGGCAGGGAGCATACTTTGGATGTATTTTTTCCATTTGAAGGACATGCAAGAAGCAGTACAACATCAGCCGATTCCACGGAGTTAAGTTCTGCCAAATCTGGGGACACCGGGAGTACCAGTGATGACCCATTCATCGCTTCCTTGCCTACATCAGACTCGGTTGAAATGCTACCTGCAGATCATCGGGTTTCATCTTCACCTTCGTCGATATCATTAGATGTCCCTGTGAAGGACACAACAATCATACCTGTTTTAAAACTACTGCCAGTTCCACCTTCAAAAATAAAGCATGATAAGTCTGTTAAAGTGGACTCATTAGAAGTGTTGTCAGAGCATTCAGACTCAAGTGATATCAAATCGGATTCAGAAGAGTCTCACAAAATAATAGAACCAAAATTATCTATTGGTGAGGCAGAAAATGTGTTAAGAACTACTTTGACTGAACAAGCATTAGTTTCTATACAAAGTGAACATTCTTGTGAAATAACTACAGAACAAAGTACAATTACGCTTGATTATCCATCCGAAACACAACGATTAGTATTAGAACCATCGGATTCTCATGAACATAATGTGGAGTTGGACGAATCTAAGATCCCATTACCAGTTTCTGTGATACATCCTGCTTTAGATCAAACAACATTGCTTGAAATGCCGAGCGAGACACTGGAATGTCCAGATCTTCTATCTGAATCGGCTGAAGCAGTGCCATTATTTGCTCAATCAGCATCGGAATCATTTCACGAGGAGACATTGGATCAACCAAAGACAGTAGTTCTCACTCAGCCTGCTAAACTTCATCAAGACAGCACTTCACGAATGTTGTCTCAGTCAGCCAGGTTGAAAAAGGAAAGTAGTATTTCAGTATTGGAGTCTGCGGCACCATCTACACCTATTCCATCTCATGTCATCTATAGTTCATCCCAACTTCATTCTAAATCCCACAAAGGGGAAAAACTTTCAGAGTGGCTGAAACGTGAGCCTAAAATTCCAACTCTTGTGATTCCAGAGTATAAGAAAACCAGTGAGAAACCGAGGCTTGAAAAGACACAGGCTGTAGATATGGGTTCGCAGAATTTATCACCTCAAGGTTCTAGTGAAGCTATAGTTACTGGTTTACCTCCCAGTCCTGTCATCCGCTCTCGGCAAACTAGGAGATTGAGGGCAGAAGAGAAATTAAGTCAACAAAAACATACTAGTTCAGACTTAGCCCATTTACCAGCAACGCCCCCTAGAACTAGCCGTCACAGGATGGCTACCCAAGAACAAGCTTTAGACGCCTCTCAAAATGGTCGCAGAAGCATGTATGTAACTTCTGATCCAAATTTACAAATTCCAGTGCCGTCTATGGAATTGCTCAAACAGTCTCAAGAGTTAGACTCTAATGCTAAAAGTGCCCCTGGTGGTCTGCCTCGTTCGTCTCAGTCACGTCCGGATGTTCCTCATCAGGTTGAGAGGGAATCCGAACCACACAAGCCAATTTTTGATATGATATCTAAATTTGAGAAACAGTCCTCACTAGAGGAACCTAAGCATGTCTCTGTAGTAGGAAGGAAATCTCCCAGCCCCACAATTATACCTCATGTTGGTATGGTGTCTCCTGTGAGGACGCTTAAACCTGCCTCTGAACTCCTAGAGGATAGTCAGAAAACAAAGGGGAGGTCACTCTCCTCTCGTGGTCACATTCATAGACTGGAGGCCATGACACAAAGGACTCAGTCTGAAGAAAATACTAGTAGTACTCGATCTAACAATAAGGAGAATGTGTCTGAAGTGAGTTATGTTCAAACAATGGTTCATCGACTTTCTCGAGAGACTACACCAGAACGAAAGCTTAGCTCCAAAGACAGCAGCCCTCGTTCTGGAACCAGTCCACGAGTTCATCATGTACAAAGATGTGAATCACCCCGTACTCATTCAGAGTTTGTTCAACATATTGTAAGGAAACTGTCCACAAACACAGAGCTTGAACAGTCACGAGCTCTTGCCCCTTTAAAGGATCTAACAAATGATGGTCAGGTTAAGACATTAACCGAGGCATTCAGTGGTGGAAGCTCGAGGTCATCCCCTGAGAGAGGATTACCCACCTCCCCCTCTCGTAGTCGAGCTAGATTCATACACAAGCCTCGGAGTGCTAGCTCGAGTTGTTCTCCCCCCGTGGTTCGTGCTTTGTACCCACAAACAACCAGCCCAGGTGCTTTAAGAAGGGATATAATTGGTGTGTATGAGAGACCGATTCTGGGGACTTTATCCCCAACATCGCCCAGATCACCACCAACATCGCGTGGACGTTTTGTCGGCTTGAGTCAGCCTGTCCCCTATAAGCCAGATTCAGCTATAAGCATAACATGTTCATTACCATACCCCATAGACACACCATATCCTACAAGCACATCATCGGGTCATTCACCTGAGCATTCCACGGCTCCATCACATTTGACCACCGTCATTCCTGAAGAACAAACCAAAGCTAGACCTTCAGAAACTGCTCAGTTACTACTTCCAGAGCAATCATCCCCATCTCAAACCACCAAGAAAACTCAACCACAAAGTACTTCTACTGAGATAGAAGTTTTGGAGAAAAATATTGATGATTCAGAAAATGCTCAAACTCCAAGGACCAGTAAAAGTCCAACCTCTCCTCGATTAAAGAGGAGTCTTTTCTCTAAAAAGTCTAGTGCTCAAAAATTGCCTCCCAGTGGGAAATCCGGGGACAAATCAGGTAAAGGGTTACGGGGCACAATAGGGACACTGTGTCAACAGGCTATGTCGTTTGATCTCGGTGTTAGTTTACATCTAAGTAAAGACCAAGACCATGATCGTGTTGACTTCAGGAAAAGTGATCCAGTCAAACTACCCAGTGCCTGTGCCCACCAACCCTCTCCCAAACCCCAATCAGCCCACAGCGATGAGGGGAACATCTCACCTCAACCCTCAGATGATAAATCAAAATCCAAGGCTAAATTTCATGATCACAGCTGGTTACAGAAATCCAAAAAGCTATTCAGAGTTTCGAAGTAAGTACAATGAAATATTTAGGAATGATTTTTGGATAATTTCGGTAATTACTTGTGTACACAGTGTCTTAAACTAGGATTGGAAATCCCTATAAATCCTTAATTTAAGGAATTTTGCCAGTCCAAATTGTCCATTTTCCCATGTTAAGATTCAGAAATTTTACCTGTCATTTGAACCATTTTAGGAAATCGGCCAGTCGAAAATGTCTAGCTACGACTATATGTGTACATGTTTCTGAGAATTGAAGGATCATTTAAAATTTCCTAGATATTCCAAATGTATTTGGTATCTTGTATTTTGAGCCCTTAATGACAGGTGAGATGTTGAAGATCTGATCACTGACATCTCAGTGGTTAGTGGGTCAGACTACTGATCCTACTTTATTTACCGTTTTGGGTTTCTGGGGGAGTCCCTCAAGAAAACTCCTACATTGGTTTTTATGAGGCTTCCTACCATGTTTAAATATATAAGGTAGAGTATAAAGTGGAAAATACATGATATAAGTGAAATACCCATGGGTATGACGTTAAACCCTAACAAACACACCGACAGTTCATCTTTTTATTCTGCTTTGAGTTAAGCATTGATTGGATAATAAAGTCAGTGAGTAAAGGCTAATGTTTGATAATTGTGGGATGTTTTAGTACCGCGTCGTCCGAGCCTGATGACTGTAGCTGTCAGGCGTGCCACGGTCGGCCCGGGGATAGCACCTGTTCCCTGTGCTGTAGGTGACCCAGGGTAAGCGTATCCCACCCTGCTTGTTGTTCAGTTTGTTGGAGCTAGTGTTAGTCTGCTTGGGGTCAGGGTCATCTTATGGTTTGGGAACACTGGGCATATTGGTTTGGAAGTGCTTATACTTTACCTTGCTCCGTGGCCCAAACCACTCTTAAGACGGCCCTGCTCGAGGTGAGTTGCTCAAAGTATTATTACACATGGTCTACCAGTTAAAATCTACCACTTCGTACAGATTTTTAACATCCGCCTTGAAGGGGCAAGAATCCTTTGAGCAACTAGATGCTTGTCAGTTATATCATCATTTAATAATCAACATCTTACTAAAAAGTTTGTTGGGAAAATTGTTATATAGGATTAGGAATTTTCTAAATTAACTTTCGCAGGCATATTTTCAAACATCTTTGACTAATTCTGTTAAAAACGTATGCCATGTTAGCCTGACCCATATCATGAAATTTATGAACTGAAAGTTTTTAATAGTTCAAATGCTGAAATAGTCAGTTAGAGGGAGCTTCCTGTTGCTCTGGTGCTCTTATAGATTAAAACAACGCCAAGCCAATCTGCTTGTGATGTCTTTGTCTAGCTTGTTTGTCCTGTCTTGTCTTTGTTTGTTTGCCAGTGGTGTAAATGGTATTTTCCTTCACCCATTAGACTGGCAGGCTGTCATCAAGTGAAATAGCCTTAACGTCTATTTGGAGGGAGCTTTCTGTTGCTCTGGTGGTCTTATACCTTGGAGGAAGTTTAGTGTTCTATGGTACTTCTTTAGTAACTTATTTCTTGTGAAAATTACGTTCATAATAATGCTGAAATAACCATACCAATGTATGTACATGTATTTACTGTATACCCTTTTCCTATTACCATTTCCTTGAGAAAAGAAGTGACTTGAGAAAAGAAGTGATTTGGTCAATATCATTCTTACATGTATATTTGTCCATCAGAACTAATTTTTATCGTCATTTGTAGTAGTAGTAAACTGGCAGAGAAATTATTTTATGAAAAATTGGACTGGTTTCAATTAAAAATTTCCCCAAAAGCTTGAAAGATTGTATTGTAAACTCCTATCTGGAAATTGTGATAAAATTATCAAAAAAAAATCAAAATACTGATAATGAACATAATTTGGTATAAATATATTGTTTGCAATGACTTGTTTGCTTTGTTGTAATTTCAGTTCATAATTTGTGGCTGCATTCAATAAAATAGTCGATACATTCACTTTACTTGCATGCTGTTCCATAGGTTAGGTTATATATGAGCATAATATTCCATCAGTGTATGCATGTCAAAACATATTACCAATTTTTTGTCTTATATTGGGCATAAGTATTGTTCAGTGTTAATTGTTGCTGAGTTATTGTGGTGGCATTTGTCTTTTTTTGGATGAGACAGCATTTTGACAAGGTTATAGTACAACTATTGTAAATGGATAAGCTAGTACCTATGTGCCAAAGAAATCCTTACTGAGTCATAAAGCACAGGGTCGGTGCCCGATGCTCAGTCGTTGATTTGTTTGGCTGCTGAGCTTCCTTCAACATATGATAGTGATACACATCGTGGAGGGAGTTTTCTGTTGCCCTAGTGCTTTCAGACTAAGGGGAAACCTGAAGCTGATCTGTTTGTGGTGTCTGTGTATTATGTCCATTGATTGTCCTGTCTCTGTCTGTTACCAGTGATTTTGAGGGTGGTTTCCTGCACCCATTCGGCTGGCACACCATCATGTGAGAGAAATAACCTTAAGTTCGGCAATAAACGGTAACCCCAATCAAATGTACAAACAAACAATACATGTTTCCTAGTGGGGTTTTCCAATGTATTTTAGTAATGCAGAATAAAGAGTGGGCAATTTGTCATCATGTAAGTGAAATACCCTTGAGTATGCCTCGGACCATCAGTCAATTAGCCAAATTAAAAATAACACATACATCCTCGTACAAGTTTCTCAGCCCTTCGGTTTTACTTCTGCTTATAAATATATAAATGTCTAAAGTAATTGATAAAGTTTGGGACAAAAATTTTCATTATTTATCTTTTGCTGGTATATGGATGAGGTAAGAGGTAGATTACAATTTGATCAAGGCTGAGTTATCACCAGTCAAACTGATCTTCTTGAAAAACAGATCCGTAACCTTGGTAATACACCTGGTTCTGTGTTCTGTCAAAGATCATATAGCACCTCTATAGGGATGCAAGACTATGACAACAGGCAGTCATTCAATCTAGTTGCTTGGGTCGTCATTTCTTATCTATAAGTATGTCACTATGTCCATGGTCATAAAAGAAAGACTTCATTCTAGACATATGGCTGAAAGTCTCTCATTTCAACCAAATGCAAGGAGTGGTGCAGAGTGATGACAATGACAAAGACAAATTAATTTAATAAAATCACATTATTGTGCTGTCTTTTAAATGTTCAACAGTTCACACCATAGCCTGAAAAACATGCTGATTATGGTGTAAAACAGTAATCAATCAATCACATGTTCAAAAATGCCACAGACTGCCATGGTTCCAGTTTAATTCAATGTATTGAATCCAACTGCCTTTCTGTTCAGGAAGCAGTACAGTGCAGTATAGTATATGGGGTCTGACCTACAGAGATTACCATATTGTTCAAACAGGACTTCTGGACATACCTGTGCTCAATGATTGGTTATGATTGGTGTTAAACTGTAATCCCTACTCAATATTAAAATGTCCCGTGGGGGAGCGGGTTGGCCAGTCCTGCAGAATACTCCCTCGGCTTCCTCGGTCGATCGTAAGAGGCGAGA
>JAVFBX010205501.1:0-12296 GCA_034783855.1 Mopalia kennerleyi | reverse complement strand
CCCCCCCCCCCCCCCCCCACACACACACACACCCCCCAATAAAAAATCTCATACGCGTAACAGTGTATATATGTCACTCATAACTAATCTCCCATTGATAATCCCTCAAGCTCATATTCTTTTTATATCTGGTTACAAAATTATCCATTTTTTCCACGTTTAATTCAAATAATCGTCTTTAATATTAATAGCACAAAATTTAATTGGGACTTTTAACACCTGTAATTTTAGCCGCAGACGCATCAACAACCTTTTATCGAATAAACATACAGGTGCTTAGCGGTAGAGAATCAAAGCCATTATCCAAATTCAGTCCTTTTTTCCGAGTTCAGTGTTTTGAACTAAACCGCAATATTTTTCTGAAGGCTTGCAAATGGGTCAAACGTGCTATTGTTTTCTACAGCGGCAGGTGTACCGTTATATGCAAAACTGTACCCTAGAGAAAACGCCGTTAAAAAAGTCAACACAGCCCCAGGTTTGACCCTTCTGTCGAGCGAGACGATGATGAACAAAAGATCGCCCAAAGATAATACAAAGGCGAAAAGAAGCAAAATGCGGCACGCGTCCGTTTGGATAAAGAATACCTATGCAGCCATAGCGTTACTTTCTCGTAGGCTGCTATAGGCTGTAACGGAATCTTGCAACCAGGCGACCTGTCCCTTTACAGAGGCGAGCCAACGCACCTTTCTGGGGAACAACGATGCATACCGAGGCACAATACCGGCCACTATTGTCTGCCTAATGTTTGAAGAGTGAATTCATTGTCGACTGTGCGCGTGGGCATTGTCCGAAATCGTTTGTCCACCGAAAGTAGAGTCGCTATGAAAACTGAAGCAAAGAAATATTCCAAAAATAAAGCAGCACCTGCCCGTGTGATTAACATCAACTGGCTAGCTCTAATGGAAGACCCTAATCGGTACCGTTTAGATTTTTGGCCTGTATGAGTTACCGACAGAAGGGCGACAGGGCATCTAGCGGGCACGGTCTTTCGAAGTGCAAGCCTCTCCCTTCTTCTCGTTATGCCATCTGCCGAGGCTCTGAAATCATGCGACGGAATTTCCACAGTTATCAAATATTTTTACACGTTCCGGTATAGCAGATATTTTAAGCTCTGACGCATCAGCAAGGGGACACATAGAGCCAAGCAGCTGCAATAGAGATATTAATTACTGTCTTTTATTCCCGTTCAAGCGAATACAAAACACCGCTTATTAAAATGAAGCGTGCATATAACAAATCTGTGTGATATTACTGTCGGCTTAAACACAGCTGTATGTTAAAAACGCAATTTGCTTATGCCCGAGCGAAATGTGATGCGATTTCTTGGCCCTCTGGCGGCGAACAAAAAAAACTAAAACAAAGCAGTATTTCTGTTCTGTTATAAGTTACATATGAGTTATTTTTAGTCGGACAGATGTTCAATATAGGCTATATAAATCTAATTTAAGTATCTTTGTACTTCTTTCATTAAATTTTAAATAAAATGGGTCCGCTATGTACAAACGAATTTTTTTACACACAAAGGTAGAAACTCTTTATATATCGTGTGACTTGTATCACATATGGCAAACGTAGCCTACTTCAACGTTTTATTTTTTTTGTATTTTTCTTTAAATTTAAACATAATAACAACACTGTATGTAAACCCTTCGCAGTTCAATTATAAAACAAATGTCAAATTTGAAGAATAAAACAAAATCAAATATAAATATAACAAAAAAAATTATTAAATAAACATATAATTAAATAAACACATCAGCCTTATATTGTTTCTCATTGCCAGATGGCACTAAGTAATACTTTCTTGTACATATACTGTTCATAGACCACGATTAATAATAGCATCACGTAGAAGTTCATAATGCTGTTATAAAAACATACAAAACATTAACATACAGGTACGTAAAGTCCAGCTTTGTTCTGTTACACCAAAGCAATAAATTAGTTTTAATACTTGTTAACCACCTTTTTTGTAAGGGTACTTTGTTGTTATTGTTTACTTTTTTAAATTTTGATATTATTATTTTTTTCCGCCGAATGCTATTTCAATCATATTATATCAAGACGGAGAAAATACGGGCTAAAAAATACCACTTAGCCTACAAAGTTGGAGGTGGGATTAACGAAAAGCTTCTAACTTCGGCTTCTTCAGAAAAATAAGTATAATTCCTTTGATTCTGTAATTACAAAAAAGTCCTTATTTTGGGCGCTAGTGCCTCTTTAATGTCTCTTACTTAAATGGGAATTCTTTAACCCACAAATTACTAGATCTCCTCTCATCACGAGCTCATGACAAAGTCTAGGTCTAACTTGTTCCAAGGTCAAAGGCATAATAACATTCGGTATTAAACACGCGTTCTCCTAGTCGATCCCACACTCAAATACTTTTAATACGGTCAGTCAACTCTTACATGACAGTTTAAATGTTCTTTAAATGTTCTAGCGTAATACCGTTTCACATGCCGGTCACTGCTTAAATCTTTCCCTTTAAATTACAAGTAAAATGTTTAAGCATTCACATCATTTGACAACCATTGTTTAACATCCCCGTCATAATCCGTAAATATATCATGTATATCCCATTCCTTAAAATGACTAACAGTTGAGTTGAAACAAACGTTTTCTGGTTACGGACTTCGAATGATACCAGATTTTCCTTAATAACCTGCTCACCCGTCACGTGAGCTAAGGGCCGGTCTTCACTCTCACCACCCAAAGTCGTCCACACTGGAGTCAATGAGATGAGATTCCCACTACATGCTGCGTCACAATAAACAGTTTTCAAGTTCGCAAGGAAAGATAACCCTCGTTATATACCAAAGGAGAGCCACGCTTCCCAAAAATATAAACACGTTTACAATTCAATCCAGTATGGTTCATGAAGACCAGTCCGCAGCTCGCGTGAAAAAAAAAATCAGCTAGGAGTTAGTGCTCCTTGAGCCAGAGAATGGGAAAATAAACTTAAAATAAATAAACGACATTTTCGTTTCTATAACTCACATAATGTCATAAGATATAGTTATCTGCATTCTCGTGCGACATGCAAACGCATATAATTGACTAATTACAGCGAGAGCAACAAGTTATATCAACCACATTTATCTCTCCTCATCCCTCCATGCCCCCTTTTGTTCCTTAACTTTATTATTCTTCAATTAATTGGCTAAATGAGCCACAACCGAAACCGCAACAGTATGGTCTAGTTTACTTGGGGTCTACCCGAATTCACCGATTCAGTCCGGGACATTGACAATTAATAATATAATTAAAAACTTGTTGATCGTTACTATTAAACTTCCACAATAAATATACAGAAACACTGCTTTGAAATAACAAAACCCTTATTCGGCATAACTGAAGAAAGACAAACATCTAAACAAAGAAAGCCAACGTTAAGGCACGGGTTCCAATGACTCAAATATCCAAACAAGTAGAAAATTCAACATCAAATGTCGAATACAAAACCCATTTTCCCTCATACACAATGTTCAAAAGCAGAGCATCGACAGAGTAACTTGGCATTAGAAAATAATCAAAGTTTTAGTTATGGTACAGCATAAGGATTATATGGTTAAATGACACAGTACTCAAGTGTATTTCACTTATATTTAACATTATTGGCTTCGATGTGTCCCAACAGTAAATAACCTCTAACACAATCCATACAATTTGAAGTGTTTCGCTTTGTTGGAAAAATTATATTCCTCCAGTACCGCTAGTGTGGAATAGGTAATTGTGTTTCAGATGTTTTAGTTCTCAGCGTAAGCCCATTTTCAATTTGGATTGCACATGGACGTTCTGTCGGTGGACTGGTCTAAGGGAGACTACTCCGCGTGACATAACGGCAGAATTATCCGAATTATCGATCGGCTACGTCTGGGCGGAAGTTGATTCCCGCTCAAGAAATAAAGCGTTTGGTACGCAAATTCCTCAAACGATTTCTCCTATATTTTACAGGTAGGTTACTGATAAACACATGTACAGCCGTGTTGCAGGATAGATAACACTTTAAGCTACGAAATGAGCCATGCTATAGTAGATAAAGTTGTTGGAACACGTTATTTTACCTGAAGCCGACAACGTCTAGCATGATCGGAGTAGTATCTATGTTCGGGCATAACGCCTAGCCACCTATGTAGAAAATCTAGGGAATATTTTATTAAGTACATGCAGTTGTACACGTGTTCTGATACCATATGGTCATATCAGGGTATTTGCAAAGGTCTTCTATTAAATTTAGATGGTTGATAGCCAGAATGAATGTATTATGTAACGTAGTGAGTATAAAACGGTAAATATCATTTTTATTAAATCAGGGGCAGTAACTCTTCCCACCATAATCCAAAGTTGACAGTTGTCGAAAGAAGACGGTTCATTTTAAATTGTTATTTGATAGGCCTAATTAGTTTCAAGAGATTTGATTTTAATTAACCACAAATAGCATTTAGTGTATAATTTTAGCAGTTACTCAAATAGTGTAGCTCAGGGGCCTAAAATACAAGGTAATCCAGATTATTTCATGTTTAGGTTATATTCTAAAAATATATCGCTGAAAAGAGGTACATAATACACAAAGTGGTGATTAAATTGTCAAATTACTTATTTTTAGAAGGTTTAACTCCTAAAGAATTAATTAACATTTTTTATTACGATAATTCTAAAAGGATCGTACATACATTTAATTTTATACTTTTAACCAAGAGATCATCTGAAATAATTATTTTTCTTATAATTCCTGTAATAAATAACTCCAGAGTTATTTAATTCTATATTATTAAAACAAGTTAACTATAATTAAGCATGTAACAGCTAGAAGTAATTAGTTGTCGCTTAAACTCTAGTACGAGGCCCTAACCAAGTTTAATTAGTAATTGGCATTGAATCCTATTTCTGCTTAAAAGGCTAAGTAAGAACAGGTACTTTAGCATGTTAGTTTCTAAGGATTAATTTCGGTTTATATCTAACCACTTTATTGTCCAAGATGAGAGTTATCCGATAAAATACTATGTAGACTATTGATCTACTTGATAACTAGATTTGTTTATTATTAGAGATTGTCTTAGACTACAGTTGATTCGTGAGTCAGTCTACAAATTTGTCAATATTAACTTGTGTTATATTGTACTGAAGGTTAGATATCAAGATTGTGTAGTATCGATCTGTCTATATAGAAACAATAATTTCTAACAAGTCGTGAATAGTATATGTCACAAATTCATTATATCGTACCTTAAATCCATTGCGCATGAGTCCAAGTGATAGAAATTGTTTATGTTTAAAGTTGATTCCCGCTCGAGAAATAAAGCGTTTGGTACGCAAATTACTGAAACGATGTCTCCTATATTTTACAGAAAACCGGGTAAAGAAGGGTAACACCAGTCCATTTCGTGGGATGTCTCTGGAGTTCCATTCATTCTAATACTCGGGCTTGACTCGAAAAATTCAGACTGAAGTTGCTTAATGGGGCATACTTACCGAGTTACCGTACCACTGCACGAAAGAGCCAACTCCTTCCACGAATCAAATATACACCGTGAGTCAGTGACTTTCATTTGAACAATAGCCACTTTTAACAACATATATGAATTAGTGTATTATCTTGGTATGAATAAATTACCTGAGATTTGAGTCAATGACCGTATTGGGGTCATCAGCTCTACCCATTTTGCATGTTCCTACTACATGGTAAACGGTTTGTGTCATAGTCTTCACGTAATCTTCCCAGTATTCGTCGGTGTATGGGGTACCTGTGTAACCAGGTGTCACCTTATTCCTAAAACGAGCCCCCAGAGATGCGTAGGCCTTAGTTTGTCCCAGTTCCAAACATACTTTTATGCCTGTGTAAAGAAGAAGCGAAAATCGCCATCACAAAAAAGGCCATTGTTGACGGATGGGGAATTGGTACAATCAACTTTACCACAAATTATCTTGATGTTAACAAACATGGAGCCTGTTATTTTTCACTATAAATTATCCAAGCCCATTACCAATACTGTAATTGTCTTCTAGAAATGTCCCCGATTTGCTTCAGCCCCCGATATGTCCCACTTTTACATTTTTAAACTAAGATCGATTTTTTGTGTTTGTTCAACAACACTAAAGGAACATATAGGCTATTTACTTTCTTCTGGAACGTTCTGAGACTGAACAAGTTCAGGGAAGTTGAAGTGAGAATCACAGCTCTTGCATAATAATTTGTATTATGTATGGTATACTGTTAGCGGAATAAATGAGCCTGATATTCAATTAATAAACCAAAATGGATTCTCATTGTTGTTAAGATCTTTCATAAATCTTCACGTCGTTACCTTCAGCCAATGTTTTCGCGTCGTCCGGATGTGAGAGATAGTTTGGGTCTATGGTCGGATGATCGAAAGGGTCGGAGCTGTGGAGACGGAGTGTTCCTCGGCTCTTTGGGTGACTGAGGCGGGGCATGAAACAAAACCCATTCTTCCCTACATTGTCTGCAAAGAGCGCTTGCCAGTGCTGGAAACGAAGACAGAGTGTAATCGTGGCGAATAGCATATTTACAGAGATAGGAACTGATTTTCACTTTACCAAGTAGTATGTGCACAAAACTTAGACTACTTTGATCTACTTCTTCAACATTGTAATGGGCTTTAAGTCAAAAGTAAAAAATCACCATGAGGGCATACAGCATAAATCATACCTACAAAAGTTAGTATAACATTATCATTGCACTTGCCTTGATTTTAATGATCTAACTGCACCGAAAATGTCTCACCGCTTATTCACTTAGTATGCGGGGATGCAGCCGCCATGACTGGGAGGGGGTCCTCACTGTCATGTTAACAGGGCTAGTAGAACATCAGTCAATCCTTTCCAAATTCAATAGAACGGAAAATTGTTTCAAAGGAATGACAGTTGATCAAATGCATTTCTTAGTAGGTTGATTGAAAGGTGAAAAGGATAAGCAGGCGTAATATTAGGATAGGATACGCACCTTATCTTTCATACAGGAGTTGGTTCGCCAGGCCGGAGACAACAGTCCAGAGAGTTGGTGGATTTGTATGTCTGCATTAGGATTATCTGATGATTGTCGTGGTGTACGGATAAAGGCGGCACCCTCGCATACACATGTGGAAATTGGCCCTGGAAGTGATCAAACTATTCATACAAAGATGAACTAAATGATTAACAGCTTTTGGTTGCCATAACAGAGAGAAATGAGCCTCAGCATTTAATTCAAATCTACATTTAACAGAGAAGGTATATTTATCCGATGCTTGCAGAATAAGTGACTATTTAACTATTTTGAGAGTGGCTGTTGGGACGGAGATACGTTCGCTCAATACTGGTTAGAAATCTTTTCGAAGCATGAGTACAGTAAGAAGTGGCATGAAAACGATCAGAATTTAACTGAATAAATCATAGGCGTAAATGAATCGGATAAAACTTTATCAGGTTGAAGAACGGAAACAGAGAGAGCATAGCACCCTGCCTCATACCTGTGCGATCTTCGTTATATTTCTCCGTATTCTCCTTTGAAAAGACTTGATCCCCAGGAATATACGGCCCGTCCGTCTCAAACTCAATCCCAAACACCATCACGTGGTCGTGGAGGTTATTACCCACAGGAAGATCGGCGATTACAGGAATCTGTGCTTTGCAAATTATAAAAGAATTAGGTTGTTTGTTTTTTTGTCAGATTTAGTACAATACATAATTTTTTATTTTATTTTTGAAATTTGTTGAAATGATTTTACGGATATATGACGATGTGCTAGTCTAAATGGTTTAGGACATCCCGATTCGATGTCAGTTACATCTACTTCCAGCCATTTGATTGACTGCACTTTTAAATAAACCCCCTGCACATTGGTGGATATGGATTATTTGGGGCCAAATTGAATATTTTATTCAGTCTAAGGGAGACTTTAAACGCCCAGTAGATTTGACGTCTATCACCTCCTAATAAGTCAAAAAGACTAAACAAATCACAGTGTCCAAGCATGGTCGAAGTTCAAACAATGCAACAACGCCGTGAAATAGAGAAGATTTGTTTCAAATACTAGTATTAGCATTGCCATTCTGCTGTTTTGTTGAACTATGAAACACAAGTGAGACAACACCGATAGGTCAATAAAGCTTTACCATGTTTATTCCTCATTTAAGAGGGATATTCTTTTCATTAGAACTCTGACCTTCAAATCATTTAAATGTTGTTCCGGTCCGATTCCAGACAGCATGAGAATCTGGGCTGATCCAATTGTCCCTGCACTTAGAACGACCTCGAGATGAGCTTTGGTTACATGTTCTTTATCATCACGGTGAAATTGAACTGCTGTAGCTACTTTGTTTTCTATCACAATCTGAAACAAATGTCAGTTTTTGTTTCTCTGATCTATACCACAAAACATATTTAAATTGACACAGGTTTATGCCGTCTTCCGAAGAACGTTTTAAATAAAAACAATTTTTCGGCAGTCATCTTTAAAGGAAGGTTGATTGCTTTTGGTGTGGTATCCACCAAAAGAAATTTTTGAATGTTATAGTTTCTTCTAATGAAACTCTTTTATTGACAGCGATCTATCTACATATAACTTTATTGTGATTAAAGCAATTTTAAAAACCCGAACAAGACTATTGCCTCAAATAAATCTTGTCTTCTCATGTTTAGGGACTGGGTTGTTTGGAAGCATAGTAAATGGGTCCATGGATATTAGCTGACATGGTTTTATCATAGTTTGTTTGTGGCTTTTCTCATATTTGCTTCGTGGTTTTGAGTGAAAAAGGACGTTTTCTGTGACATATTTTTATGCATGGAATACACAAAACAACAGCAAAAACTTCCACATTTTCTCCAGGTGTACATTTGGTACATGTGATTATCCAATCAGTAAACACGATTTCTGATACAGTAAATTAAGCAATTTACCAGTATTTTTCATTCGGATATTCGGCCATTTTTATCACAATATTGTATGTAATGATTCAAGCTGCTTGATGAGCTTTGTATGCTAAAGAGCGTAATTTTATTTTATTTTATTTATTTTTTATTCACCGTAAAATATATCACAGATTAAAATACAAACAGTAGATAGAATGGCGGGAATAGAACCCCAGGGGGCTTGTTCTGTCCCTTGAAATAGGCTTATGAATGGCATATTAACAAATGGCGATAGCAGTTTAACATATAGTGTTAAATAATAAAACGGAATGATAATAAACTACTTATCATTAAAAATAAATTATTAAAATTGTTACAGATAATGCGTACCTTTGTCACGTGACAGTGCGTGGCGATATGTAAATTGTCCCGTTCCATGGCAGGTCTGAGGAACGCATGCGCAGTATGAGCTCGTATACCGGTGTCGGCATTCATCTGGAGTGTCATGAATCCTAATTTGAATCATAAAATGACGTTAGTGCTAATTTAACGCTGAATAAGGTTGTTTGATTAAAGGAAGAAATGGCCTTTCATTGATCCACACCAGTATCGCCAGAGTGTGGCCAGAAAATAACAATAGCAGGATATTTTTTTCTTCCAATAATGGGCCATCAGTTTCTAGCATAGAGTCAAAGGTGTACAATAAAACCACAAATAATGCTCCATCATTTTCACTGAGCTGAGACAACAATTGGTCGCAACCTTTTTGAGACGAGAAGAAGCAAATGTGTATTTCTATAGCAATTTATACTGGTGATTCCAGTGATGACGTAAGTCTACGTCATGGATCCTGGTTACGTGATGTCACACTGGAAACAGAATTCAGCCACATGTTTCGAAGAGCTGCTATGCTACTAATTATAATTCGGATGTAGACGGTGTTGACTGTCCGTGAGTGGCATTAGAGTCGTGAAACTGTGTTGGTTTGGTTCGATTGAGGTTTATCGGCGTTCTTAAAGGGTTGGTTAACTTTTTTTGCTATCGTATTTGTAAGGAAGTGTCGCAGATATTAAAATGCTCATAAATACTCACTCATTCACTCAGCCTTTACTTGTTAATTGTATTGCATATCCCTTAGGGTTCTTTCACTCACACGACAGCTTGTCAGTTCAATTGGTGAAAGGACCCACAGGACAACTTAAGGACAATCATCGGACATAGTATAAAGACATCAGAAACAGGGCAACATGAATCTCACCCAAACCCTCCGCAGCGAAATTGAATGCCGATTCCTCAGCTTTACGTTACCTTCAAACTTAAAGTAAATACTTTCCTAATTAGGCGATAAACCAACAGTTTATCTATACTCAACGTTAAAAGGCTTTCTATTATTTTATCCCTTTAGTTGTACTTACACTGGTTAATTATATTTTTATATTTTTACATCTTACCTAAGAGTATTTCTCTTATAAGCCTAATACAGTTTGCCATTTCTGGAATTCGGTTAAGAACAGGGGAGAAACCTTCCAGAAACGACAGTGTGAGCTTCACATTCACTGGACAGTCAGACCTGCGGCTGTGGCTTAGTGGTTGGCGTGTCAGCCTACTACGATGTAACGTTCGCGAGTTCGAGTCCGTCTGTCGACCATCAAGTGTATGAGTGAGTCACACTATGTGGCTCCAGCAATCGCCAGAATTGTTTTTACACTTTGACCTTTCATTGTACAAATTTCCGGTATTTAATCAGCGATTAAATGCCTTCAAAGGATTTTTTTTTACAAATAAATTTGACATTTTGTTCAAACAAACAAAAATAAAAGCGAGTTGTTCTTATCCACTCTGTCATGCAGTTGCACAGACAACTAACTTGAACTGACCTATGGGCTCTCTTCCACTATTGTCGGTCTTCTTGTATCCCAGCTGGGCTCCTGCTTCCAAGAATTTCTCGGCCAACACAGAAAACTTGGACTCCACAACAGCCATTGGTCCGTCCTTGCCACGAACGCCATCTGTTGAGAAACAAGTGCATGGGGCCTATACATAGCTAGTCTCGGACGCCTTGAGACAATTGAAAGTATCAACCACGCAGTGTTGAGTTGAGTATTTATTAACCATAAAATAATAATAAATAATACACAGTTGTGTAAATCATAAGTGATGGTATGAACAACACATGCGTTAAACATTTCATGTTTCATTCTCTAGACCCTGCTACTGAGAGAGAGTAGGACGAAACGTTAGAGAAAAAAACCCAGGTCTATAAACATTTACATCAGAGTTTCTAGTTGGATAATAGTGAAGAGCAGATTGTCTGGAAAATAGGGGCTGATATTGGGTTGGAAGACAGTAAGGATGATGAACAAAGAGATATAGTATAGACAAAGTTTTGGAAAGGGAAGAATATTTAGAGATTTAAATAGAGGATAGGTATGGGCAGATTGTTTTCTTTTGGAGCAGATAAAGAGGTTTTATATGGGTTTGATACGTATGTGCACGAAATAAAGTTAATTAATTTCACACCACTCTCATTATTTAACAATGATGAGGTCTTGTTGGACCCGTCGGAATCAACATAAGTTTTTTGCCGTTAGTACGAATTGAGGAGTTACTTGATATGACGACCTAAGAAGTTCCATAAAAAAGTTAAATTATGCGCATTCGATTTGATGTTTTCGTTAAGCACACCCAAGCCGTGTCGTTCGACTGGCACAGTCGAGAAGTTTCGTGGAGTACGAGATTCCACGAATTTTGTTCTGGTTAAATCGGAGACATGGCTGCAGGCCTATTCAACGAAACTTCACAAATGTACCCGAAGAACAAAGTTCAAACAATTTGAAAATCCAAATTAATTTGCAAGAAAACCATTCGACTGACAATCATTCTTTAAGTACTATTTTCTTCTGCTCTGACATTTTTCCTCCCTTTAAGACTCTTCTCTATAACTTACCTTCAGTCAGTAGCCCTGGTATGTCACAGCGTTCAGATTTGACGAAATAAGGCAGCACCTCCTCATATCCCCATCCCTCACACCCTAACTCTTCCCATCTCTGATAATCATAAGGTGTTCCCCGGTTGTAAACCATATAATTCAGGCTGCCGCTCCCTCCCAATACTTTACCACGGGCCGTAGGCATTTGCTGAAAATAAAAAATAAAAGTGATACCTGTTCGATAAATTTAAGTTAAATTTAATAATCTGCTTCTGTTCAGGCTACCGAAAAAGCCAACCGCCCAGGCAACTTAATTGTCAGATCTGTTTCCTCAACCTTACTCAATACAAATTAACGGAATTTTTGTAAATTGACAAAACAAAACAAAATTTAAAAACATTCCTCCGTTTAACTTCAAGCCAATCAATCAGACAGTGAATAAAAATATTTCCAAAATCCATTTACAAATAGTATAATTTGATCCATGAAGTTAGTTTCCTTATTGAGTATATTGTA
>JAVFBX010205490.1:0-12296 GCA_034783855.1 Mopalia kennerleyi | reverse complement strand
ATTCGTAACAGCACCTGTGTCACCTACGAAATGCATTGTATATACATTTATTGCATTACGGGTAGGTGAAGGCACCCATTGAACTGTTAAAAAAGTCATACCTACCCGTAATGCAATAATTATTGCATTACGGGTAGCAATCGCTAACCGTAATGCAATAATTATTGCATTAAGGGTAGCGATTGCTACCCTTGACGCAATAATTATTGCATTAAGGGATTTCATTGCATTAAGGGTATGCACAGCCCCTGCTGGTGTACCAGTGAAAAATTCTCACCGTCATTTTTATACTTCGTGGGAGTATACGTCGTGGGATTGTAGTCGTCGTGGGACAACACCGTTTTCAACTTTACTTAAGCAAGGCATAGCGCTAATGTATAATCTGTCGTAATATAAGTGAAATACCCTTGAGTACTACCTACAATAAAACAAACAAAGAAATATTACGACTGCTTTCCATAGCCAGATTAAACTCCGCTCTTGTCCTGTTGCTTATATTTGAAACAGTTTCTATCGTGTTTTATTATATTATATGGCACAACACACATTGGTTATTTGTTGATTGATTGTTTGGTATTTACGGTGCGCTCAAGGGTATCTCACTAAATGACGGCAGTTTGTTCCAATAATAATGGACACCAGAGCACCTAGCACAACAACAAAATGCGAAAGGCTGTAGAAAGCTGGAAGACTAATTCTCCAGTGCTTAGTAAAGACACCATTGCTACACAACAGACAAGCTATTCTTAACTGAGGGTTAACAAGTAAAGCATACCGTGTTTAACTATGACTTTTAAAAAATTATTTCGTATAGTTTTATTTTAATAGTCATTTTTTATTCTGAGAATTAAAGTATGAATTTCGCCCAGGAACAATTACCAATCTGTGCATATATTATAAGGAGGGATTAAACAAGGAAGCCGTTTGCCTCGATTTATATAAGTATAGGGCTTTGGAGGGGAAACATTGGCTCTTCTGTATCAACTAGTGCTATGTTCATCCCCGCTTTCAAAGACATTTAAACAAGCCTTTAAATCCTCCTCGATGTTTTGCCCATAAGCCGAAGCGGCTGCTAATGAGCTAAAACCAACTGACTCCGCTGTACCAACAAAAATCAACCACTCGACAGCGTGCAGAGGCGAAAAAAGATCTTCCTTCAAAAAGGCGACTGTGATTATTGGATGAGGTGGCGACAATGCCGATCGTGTTAAGCGGTTCATGTCAGCCTATTTAGGCTACCTGTCTCTTATCTCCCACCTCTTGATCCACCGCAATCCATAGAAAGACAGAACAAGCCGTAACTTTTAACCCCGAATTTCAGTTACGTCAAAAAAGGAAATAACTACAGGCAGCCAAACACGAGTTGTAATTGCTCACGTCAGTATAGCACAATGAATAGGGCTACTTCCTCCGTTTTAGCCCTACGTCCCGCCTATCTCAACCCATGGTGAAACTTGGAAATCGATCCTCCGCTACCTCCGGCCTCTCAAAACATATATCTGATTTTTCTCTGATTTTGTTTACAAACACTGAACACAATGACTAGTGTTTTAACTACTTGCAATATATATTTTTTGACGGTTTTCGATTTTAATATTGCAAAGGGAGATAACTTGAACGTGTCAATTCGGGGGAGAAACTCAAATAAAACTTTATTTAAACCTCAGTAGAGAAAGAAAGAGTTAGATTATTGTGACTTTTGCATCCGACAAAAATCAGAGAAAAATCGGATATATGTTTTCAGAGGCCGGGGATAGCGGTGTTCGCCGGAGGATCGGTTTTCAACTTTCACCATAGGTTAAGATAAGCAGGATGTAGGGCTAAGACGGAGGAATTAGCCCTATTCATTGTGCTAGTGCTATAGGCTATAATGACGATACCTGGATCTAGTCAATACAGTCTACATTATAGTATAGTGTATATTACTCATTTAGGCTTGCCCAATCTACCATTCACTGGATCGAGTCCGTCAGTCGACCATCGGGTATCACATGATGTGGCTTCGGTGGTTTTTAGGATCGAGGGTTTCCTCTCAGTTTTTCACCGTAATAAGGCAAGGAACAGTGTGAAGTGGACAATGCGTTGTCATATAGGCCTAAGTGAAATACTCTTGAGTACGACATTAAACCCCAATCAAACAAACGTTAGGCTGGCCCGCTGCTGTGGCTGAGTGGTAGCATGTTGGCTTCCTAATCCTACTCCAATTTACCATTCACAGGATCAAGTCCGTCTGTCGACCATCAGGTAAATGAGTGAGTCACATGATTTGGCTCCAGCAATCGTGAGGTGGTTTGTACAAGGTGTCCTCCCTCTTTTCCACCGTAATAAGGCAATGAACAGTGTAAAGAGCACAATCCGTCATATAAGTGAAATACCCTTGAGTACGATGTTAAACCCCAATCAAACAAACAAAACAAACTCATTAGGCTAGTCCTGAGATGACTAAGAATTCATACGCATATATATAGCCTAATGGCACAATTCTCAGTCATGAACAGAATATTGTATGTTCGATTGCGAACTCACGAGTATATTTGCAGCTACTGTGTCCTCAAAATCACATACATTTCCAAAATACAACCACCATTTACCACACTAATCAATAATTCGCTATTATTCCGCTCAATAATTAAATGCCCAGGCTGTGACTCCGTGGATGGCGAGTGCCCTTAATACTACTTCAATGTACCTTTCATAGGTTCAAGATCGCCTGTAGACCATCAGGTATATGAGTGAGTCGCACGATGTGGCTCCAGCAATAGGCTGGATGGTTTATGGGGTTTTCTCTCGGTTTTCCATCGCAATTAGGCAAGGAACAGTGCGAAAAAAAAAAGAAAATCTGTCGTCATATAAGTGAAAAACACTTGAGTACTGTAGAGCTTATGTAACCTCTTTGAAATCACATAAATCTCTTGCAAAAAAACAACCACCACAGCAAGCTTTGTCTTAGCATGATACAACTTAAGACCTAGATATTCATTCAAACAATAGGGTTTATTTACAAGTAGTCAAATTCATTTATGTTGGGCATGTAATTCCTATTATATACACAATACATTTGTATTATTTTCTCAAATAGCCTGACCCTATGAGTGAGTCACAAGATGTGGCTCCAGCAATACCTGGGGTGTTTTTAATGAGGTTTCCTCCCAGTTTTCCACTATAATAGAGGCAGGAACAGTGCGGACAAAAGTGGACAATCCGTCCTCATATAAGTGAAATACCCTTGAGTATGACATTAAACCCCAATCAAACAAACAAACAAACTCAATAGCCTTGGTGGCTTACAATATATGATGTCACATGGAAGCTATAATGGTGTTATTTATTTCATATTATTTCTTATTGTTTCTTTGTTCCATTTCACCAGGGGCGTTTATTCTCCAAGAAATGCATATTAACATTAGTTGCCCGTTCTTCAACTGGTCAAAGATGGTCCGAGTCATCAACGGAAAAGATAGGACTTCCCCCAGATCTTACATCTTTTCTCCATAAAGACATTGATCTTAGTCCAACATCCCTCAGTCGATGGGTTCAAAAACACAAGTGGAGAACTCTTCTGGATGCTCATGTGTAAGATTTCTGAAATTATTTCTTTCTTACTAATCAGCTTTGAAGACGAAACAGGCGGTTTGTGGGAACATCCGGTTGCCTTGGTGCTCTCAAAGATAAAGGGCTGTGGCAGGTTCCACAAAGCATTTTCTGACTTAGTCAAAGTACTAAATTTGATATTTTGTCACTTGCCTGAACTTAGCTTTAAAGTAATACCTGTTACGAGCCTGTAATTGTGACTTACTTACGCTATAATAATTATGTTAAAAATTTAATTTTAAAATTCAAAACTGAGAAATGTGAGGACCTTTAAATATTTTGACTTTAGTATAAAACTGCTTTGTGGAATCGGGCCCAGATCCGTTTGTGGTGGCATTGGTGTCATTGTGTGATGTCCTGAGATTCTCCTGTGTTCTCTTTGTTTCTTACCAGTGTTGGTTTCATCCACCCATTAGAATGAGTGACATATACCATCGTGTGAGTGAAATAACCCTAAGTGCAGCTTTAAACACCTTAACTAATTGACAAAGGTGTACGTTTAATCCTAAGGTAAATATGTGAGCCTTTAAGGTTGTATCAATTCATCAAACTATTGGAAATACAGGCCTGTGCTGTTAGGAAGAACAGACCGAAACAGAGTCTTCTCACAGTTATCCCAAATTTTTCAAAGATGTTGTTAGGCCCATGGTTATGGCTTAGTGGTACCGTCTGCGCTTACTAATCCTACTTCGATGTACCGTTCACCGGATCGAGTCTGTCTGTCAACCCTCAGGAATACCCCCTTCATCCTCTGAGGGGGTATTCTTTAGCCCAATTTGCATTGTCAAATGCTGAAGATGGCTGCGGCTTTAACTCCAACAGATTGTGGTATGGAATATAGACTACTGTTCCCCACCATTGAAACAACTTGCCTATGGTTTGTTCACTACATGATGTCATCAGAAACCAAACTACCAAGTCACCATTTATTAACAGTCAAATATTAATTAACTAGCTCTTTCAGTACAGCGTAAAACCCTAATTAATCAAACAAAAGAGTCAGCCTGCTGTTGATCATAAGAACTGTATATGTAAGTTATGTACACTTGTTCATTCACAGGTATGAAAATAGCTCTGTCTCTCGGTTGGGCCATGAACTAGCCGCAGCCACATTTATCACTAAACATGACGGGGCTGTTAAGTTTGTGGACCGGAAAACATGGTACAGGAAAAATTCTGAAGGAAAAACTTATCTCCCGAACAAATATGTTGAAGAATTTCAAATAGAGGCCATAGACGCATCAAACACAACGCTAATGTACACCAGTTTGGAATATTTTGGTAAGTCTTTCAGAAGTTATTGTTTTCATGAATCTAAAGATGGCTGTGTTCACCGATTTCCCTGAGGACCCTGAGAAACAAAAAACACTCTGAAACATTATGGGTTCTTGCCAGTGTCCTGAGGCTTTCATGTCTCTGTTAATTTTAAGGACAGTGACCTGTAATTCACGGCTGTCTTGACTTAGCAAATTTATTAATAAGAACATCGATTGGATTACACTGCCGAATATGAGTATTATACCCTTTTGTCAACCTTTCAACATTTTGCAATCTGAAATTCTTTTAATAGGTTAACTTTTGGATATTTTAATTTAAGATTAATTATTATCTGTGCCAAATCTCTGATAATGCCAATGGCACCATGAAATAGTAGATTCTTCAACTAGGGAGAAAAGGAAATAACATTTATTTTTTGTTCAAATATACAGGTCAATATTTTCCGAGTAGCTCTCTGGCTAAGGGCAGTAATTTTGGAGCCTTATTAAACACAGTGTCTTGAAGTTTTTCTCTAGCTACAGTGGAAGCATAATTTACAGACGGCGTAACCATATTTTATAGTAGCCCCTTCAGCTGGTGCCTAGAAATGCTATGAAATTAATCGGCTATTAGAGGATGTCACATCATGTTGAAGGTGTACTGTGTATCTCTTATCCACTATTAGCAATTTAAACTGGTGTAATAGTGACTAATAATCCTAGAGCAACTGGCCACAGTTTTGCATCTTGTGATTGTTCTGTGATTGCTTGTTTTTGAAAGGCGACTCTGGTGAGAATGATTTCCTTCACGCTTTTGGCTTATTCACTATCTGTATCATATGAGTGAAATAACCTAAAGGCATCGAATACCAAGGTACCCCGCCCCGTAGGGGAGAGGGTTGGACAGTCCTGCAGAATACTCCCTCGGCTTCCTCGGTTGATTGTAACAGGCGAGCAAAGAGGAGCTTTCTGTTGCCCTGGTGTTCTCAGAGCTAAAGGGAAAAGGAAGCTGATCTGTTTGTACGTTTTATTTTTGTCTCCGTCGTCATATAAGTGAAATACCCTTGAGTACGACGTTAAACACCAATCAAACAAACAAACAAACAAACCAAGGTACCCCAATCAATCACACACATTTTATACTACACCCCAATTTTATTTTTTTATACCCCAATCAAACAAACACATTTTATAGTTGTGCTAGGTCTTTATAATCCTTGAGTTAATCACTATCGTTTGAAATTCCCTTAAGCATGGTTGTTATCGATAACAGCAATCATTTTATCAAACAATCCTTTCATTTTTTCAGAGTACTTATCGTCGCTGTCCTATTTAAATCTGAGTAACTGTCCTCATATCGATGACTGGTGTTTATCCAAGTTACATGTCCTCTCCGATACCTTAAGATTCCTCGACCTTACTGGATGTCCTCAAGTCACAGAGAGAGGATTAGCAACATTACATAATTTGGAGTAAGTCATCGATAAAATTAAAAAAAATGAAAGTATATAAATATTAAATGACTAAAAAATGACCCCTTGGTCTCAATTCTCAAATAGTATGTTTTTCAAAGATCAACGTATTCTGAAAACTTTTGTGTTCTTTATTTCAATGGCATTTTTTAAATCTCCAACCCTATTAGCCCTCTGGCTAAGGGCCGCTTGTTTGAAGAGTAGCAATGCTCTCTTCATTAAGCACTGGGGGCCATGGCGTAGTGGTTAGCGAGTGCGCTTTCTAACGCCTACTTTGATTTACCGTTCACAGGATTGAGTTCGTCTGTCGACCCTCAGGTATACGAGGGAGTCACAAAATGTGGCTCCGGCAATCGCGGGGGTGGTTTTTATGAGGTTTCCTCTCGGTTTTCCACCATACTAGGACAAGGAACAGTGTGAAGTGGATAATCCGTCGTCATATAAGTGAAATACCCTGGAGTACGACGTTACACCCCAATCAAACAAACAATCATTAAGCACTGGTCCAGTGGAAGAGAAAACTATCCAACAGTATGAAAACACCTCACATTTTATGGTTCTGCTCGTGTCAATTATTGGACCGGAATACAGGCCCATCATAAAAAGTGAAATACATTTAAGCACGGCATAAAACACCAATCGATCAATCAATCAATCAAAAGTAAGGTAGAGGTTAATAGCGGACTGCTGGGAAGGAGCTTCCTGTTAACCAAGCTTATGAGTAACACAAGGTGGACCAGTTTGTGAGGTCTTTGTACTGTGACTGTTGAACGTGACGTCACAGGTTCTTTAGCCCAGTGGTTTGGCACACCATCATGAGTGAATTAACATAATTTACAGCATTAAATCCTAATGCAACCAAAAAAACAGAGACTAACATAGGCAAATATCACTCAAATTAAGCTGTGCTGGTGGTTTCAATTTTAATGTCAGAAAAATATAGGATGAATTATTCAAACCATTTAGATAAAATATTGTGATAAAAGTTCAGGAATTTTTCTCTGTACCAAAGACTTAAATTAATATTTCTAAACAAACAAAACGTTTTAAATGTTATCAGTATTTACAGGTTTTATTCGCCCCAGATGTACATATGTTACTCATAACATCTCTTGAGTATGACTCCTTAAAAACTTGTACCTGAGACTATATCTGAATTAGGAGCAGATTATTTGTTTTCAAATGGCTGTGCCAGTATAATTAATCTTAGCAGATATTTGACAATTCTCTTTGCTTTGTTTTAGGAAATTGGAAGGTTTAAAAATAGCTGATCTCCCAAAACTGGAGAACGAGAAGCTGGTTGGAAATGCCCTAGAAGAAATGTTACCAAACTGTAATATTTTAGGAGTGGATTATAGTGATAAAGCAGAAAAGAATATTTCTGAACCAAGGACGTTATTACAATGGGTTAGAGCTTTGTAGTAGGACAGTAACTCATATTTTATTGTGTGCTTTGTCATTGTTTGTTCATCAAGTCTCCGCTTATGGCTGGGCTTTACTGGTATTCCTGCTTCGATGGACTACTCACGGGTTCCAGTCAGAAGGTCACACTCTGGTATATGAGCGAGTCACATGATGGCGCTCTGGCCATCGTGTGTTGGTCAGATTTCCACCATACTTAAGCAAAGAACGGTGTGAAAAGGACAATCTGTCGCTGGAAAAGTGAAATACCCTAGAATGCTCGTCAAACCAAGAAAGGACCTTCTAGGCCTTCCTGGGTGCCATTTTCTCTGACAGCAGGTGCCTGAAATTGAACTACTCCTGGGTATTAAACAGCTAGTACGAAAGTGTCTAGTCAGTTCTGCATTTGGATCTGTTTATTGTACATGTACCACATATAAATAGATTCCTGGTCGACCTTTACCGCTTGTGTGTTTTATGCTTGTCCACTAATAATCTGCAATGCAAGGACACCATACAAACAAAATTTTCATCTGGCATATAAAAAGTGACCGCCTTGAAGTCTATAGAGCAGTTTGTTTGGAGTGTGCTAATTCTGTCGTTTCTAAGCACTGGAGAAAGATTAACTTTATTAAAACACTTCACATTTTTTGGTTGTGCTAGAGTAAATTTTATTGGGGGGAAACACCACTATCATTTAAGTGAAATACCCTTAAGCACAGCATAAAACACCCATCAATCACAATTGGAAGCAAAATGCACAGTTTTGACTGCATTAAAGTAGTATACTGGTGTTTAAAATCTGAAGAACACATTTGCATGCATAACTTCTCTGTTTATTCATGACATTTTTCAGTGACGCATCTGAAACACTTTTCTATTTATCCATTGGATGCTTGAACGGTCAGTTAGGTTGTAAGAATCAACACCTGAACATTGTCCACAATAAATAGAAAATTTGTGACACATAAAATTGCAACACTGGTTTCATAAAAATTTGTATCTGTGGGAATCATTAAAACTATCTGTGGGAATCAATAAAACTATTTATGGATCTTTATGCTTCTGAGTATGGCATATCCATTTTGTAACCAAGTAACTTTTCAATGCTGGCTGCAACTTTGGGATTAACACCAGTCATCAATATTTTTCCAGTTATAGAAAAATCTTGCTGTTAAAATATTTGTAAATGTGTTAATATAAAATTGAATTTGTTAGTAACTGCAAAAATTAATTGCATTGATGTTCTGCTGAAGGACATCATAGCGTAGTCCAGGTGTATTTATACAGCTGTAATTTGCCTGGAAACCACAGCACAATTTTGGTTAATTTACTGAATATCACTACAGAAGATGAACCTGGTTTGTACAATGTCATGGAGGGAAGACCGTTATTATCAAATGTGGCATATCCCCAAAGATATTGCCAACTCTCACCATTTGAATACCTAGTGTAGTCTTTGATAATATATAGTCATTTGCTGTGCAGTAGGAGTGAAACTGTTGGAAAATATAGTTCTGCTGAAACAAAAACCTAAATACCAACTATTTTCAGTTAAATCTTTTGTTGTGTACCTATTTATAGTACTAAAGAAAATAGTTTTGTTTGATAAGGGTTTTATTTCATATTCCATTTATGATGGGCTCTGCTATTCATAACCCTGGGGGACCCTTGTAAAATCAAATCTACATTCCGTCACCTGGTTTTGTACCACAAACTCCACTGGCCGCAGTTGTCGGAAATGCTAACCACCGCCATTTAACAAAATAATAGTGACCAAGCATTGTAAGTCCAAACTGTGGAAATGTTCTAGGTCTATTCAGGGTTCTAGCCAATAAGATATCAAGGTCAGCTGACCAAAGTTTGATTGATTGGAGTTCAACTGTTCAACGTCGTACTCGAGGGTATTTCACTTGTATGACAACATGCCAGCCCAATGGGTGAAGGAAACCACCCTCCATACCACTGACAACAAAGACAAGACGGGACAAATACATGGATCATATATAGAAGGGGAAGACGACAAATTAGCCATTTTTTTCTTCAGATTTTTGCATTCTTGCCTTAAATCAGTTTTAAAAGTAAGCCTCAATTTAGTGGGTAGGAAACAGTACATGGGCTAACGGGTCCAAGCCCTCAATAACCAAGTGAAAAGGATGCGCATTCAACTCCAATCATTTGTACAATTTTATATATATGACACTAATTCCTTTTGTTATCAGTTAAATATTCACAACATGATTTGTCATTAAATGGCGGTCACATCACAATGGAAACCAGATGATCAAGCATTTACAATAAAAGGGAGGACACTCGATACAGTAATTTGATTGAATGGAGAGTCAAGCTGGTATATTACATCTGATGATGGTGATGGGCTGACACTTTGTCATGAGTGGAGTACTTGACTTACACGATGCCATGCCAGCCCATGACCACCATCAAAGGCAACAACCAATGGGCTTCAGGTTACCTCTGGTCTCAGACACCAAACTATTCCTTCTAACATACCGTGATACCATAATCCTGGTCATTAGAAACAAACAAAAGCTAGTAATTTGCATTGCAATTTGCTTTATTTAAAAAAAACTTAACAGTATGTATATACAATATACACGTTACATAAGGAATAAAGAAATAAACAGTCATTGACAGCAGAGACGACTTCAGAATGCACAAATATTTAAACAACCAATAAGTATATATGCAGAAAAGAAACCAAAATTCATAACTTGCCTTAAACAAAAAATAGTATATTAAACCATTGCAATACAGCAAAATATGCTCGAGTTTAAGGTGTAATACTTACAACTGAAAACTCATCTGGACAGGGGAAATAAATAAATAGGCCAATATGTACTATCCTAATGTCAAAATTTAAAACAAACTACAGAATTATAATCAGTACATCCATTCCTTAGCCAACCATTCATTTATTGCCTGTTATGCAAGGTTATATATAAAACGTAAATAGTATACTACACATTGGATCCTCCACAATTGTTGAGGATAACCAGCAATCAAACCTACTAGCTACAGCTGAAAGGTGATTTCATTCATACAACAGCCTGACAGGAGGCTTCTTTGACTGGGGTTTAACACCGTACTTAAGTTTTTCTTTTCTCTCCTGACACCATGCCAGAATAATGGGTGAAGAAAATCATGTTTTATACAACTGGCAACAAACACAGATAAGACGAGACGCAATACAAGAACACCACCAACAGATAGTGGTAAGGGGAAACATGGCCAAACAGGAAGAGACCATTCAAATTGAGTAACAGATCCAGTTCATGTTGTCTCTTAGAAGGAGGGCAACAAAAACAACAACCATTATCCAGGATTAACCATTTTTTACCTTTACCTTCACTCCTAGAGTTCTGCACTGAACTACTTTGGATTACAAAAATGACTTTAACAGCATTTATTTATAAGAAAAAATGTGCTAAGCTTAAACCAGATTCATTATTTAAGCCTTATTATTGTGTGGTCAAGTGGTCATTATGTACATTAATATCAAAACAAACTGCTATACTTCTCAACGACAATGTACAAAGACAACGATTAACTATTTTTATTACATCAATTTGAAAAGTAAAAAGTAGATTTCCCTTAAACCTGCATAATGTTTAGCCACACTACTAAACAAAGCTTTACCAAATTATCTGTAAAAAAAACACTGTGCTATAGAAAACAATTATATTTAATTGCATTTTGCATATGTATATTTTTTTAATAAATATAGCAAAAAAATGTACATGTTTCCACATAGGATGGAAACTGGGACTTAGCGTACAAACATGTATATATGCATCAGTAAAGCAAGAATAATACAAGATGTATTATACAAATCAGTTAAATACCTGATGGTAGACAGACTTAACTAGTGAATGGTACATTGGAATAGGATATGATCCCTATCTGATTGTGAAGTTTGTCTCCTTACATATAATACTAAAAAGATCAAAGCTCTGAACAGACTTTTAAAGAAAAGCCTTTAAGAAAAAAAACACAAAGTGTGTTATTATTGCTGTATTTTTCTTGTTAAAGACAAAAGAATAAGGTTGTTAACCCATCTTAAGAACATGTAAGTCCACTGCTCAACCATCAGTGTCAGGCCAAATATATGCTCATAATCCTGGTTAAACCAGTTTTTCCAATTTAAATCTGAGAACAATTTCGCATTCAGGGAATAAAGGCCATGTCATTTAACGGAGGTGTTTCTATAAAATTGGTTCATGAGACTATAGCTGCTGTGTACCCCCTTTTGGATTCATTTTAACACAGGATTAATGAGACCAAAAATTTATGGACAATTATCTCGGCGTATAATATTTTGGTTTGAACCAAAAGTGTTTATTTAATACCATTTCCCCTGATTTTGAATTCCCATTGGGTGAACTGGAGTTGCAATCTTTATTTAAATCTTTAACAGGGGCGCACTCTTGTTAATGAATGGTCTGTAGTAAAACCCTAGATGCCTTCCTGTCAGCAGAACAGAGATGTTTCCAGGATTCTTGGCTAGGTTATGATAGCACTGTTGTTTTATCCTCATCTTCTGCAGTACTTTTCATGT
>JAVFBX010205479.1:0-12297 GCA_034783855.1 Mopalia kennerleyi | reverse complement strand
AGTTTCTCTCCCATTCTTACACAAGGCCTACTATTAGTTTTATAATTTGTGTTGTCCATTGCAGTATAAGACTTCAGTGAACGCTAATTTCCTAGAATGTCGGCCATATTTGTTGTGAAACCTAGTGAAATACAACCACATCTATGGTATTAACAGAAAGAACGAAGTTTGAAGTTAAAATCTGAATTTGACCGATGGCCATTTGGGTTTGCAGAATTAGGTGAAATGCAGTCCCATACGTTTCTTAATTGGTGGGAACTGATTTCCAAGTTTAAAATAATTCAGTGAATTTGTTCCCTAGCCTTGTGTTCACAACACACAGACGTAAATTTGGTTAAATACGGCAATGGTGGCCATTTTGTTTTATTGGATTTGATTTGATTATATTCAGACCAATTCATCATCTAAAGGAGAGGGTAGCACAGTACAATTTTCAAGTTATTCAGTGAATGTTTATAATACATATAGGCGTGGATGTTGAAAAATTATGGCACAGCGGCCATTTTGTATTGGCTTTCAATCCCAGTCAAATCAAATATTCCTGCTGCTGATATGAGGAAGCGAACTTCCAGGTTTTAAGTTAATCTGTGAATTTGATCGTAAGTTATCGTATTCACATCACATATAGAGTGAATATTGAAAAATGATGCCATGTCGTCCAACCCGTTTCACGGAATATGATGAAATGCAATCCTATCAGTTGTTTTAAAAGTAGTAGGCTATATTTGAAATTTGAAATTAATCAGTGAATCTGACTAAATAAGACGAGGCTATAATCAAAGTTTGATGTTAATCCGTGAATTTATTCTCTACTTATCGTGTTCACAACACACACATGGATGAATAGCGAATATGATGTAATAACAGCTATTTCGCTTTTCGGATATTTGTGAAATGCAATCCCAATCTTCTTAATAGGAGGAAGGTACATACCAAGTTTGTAAATTAATAAAGCTGGGGTATTCACAAACATTTGTGACGGACGGACACCGAGTAACATTTCTAGTACCATGACCGTTAAGGTGTACAGGTATTTACATACAGTTTCCAATGATGCTGCTGAACGGCAACTCTTTGAACTGGAAATGTTGATATGAAATCTATTCAAATAAACTTAAGGATCTTGTGTGTGTAAGTTGGGGGATTCCTGTTTAATTATTTTCACCCTCTCCCTGAAAGAATTTTGACTATTGAGGAACAATAATGAGCGAGATATGGACTCTGGATAGTTTTGGGACATAAGGTAGCGCTCTAAACTTGATCGGATCATATAGAATGATTTCCTGGTGAAGTCCGAGCCAGTTTGTGTCTTGACGTCCAGATAATACTGAGCCAAGTAGTTGTCAAGTTCTGCAGGAGGAATGAGTTCTATAGGCCGAGAATCTTTAAAATTCCTGACCGTCCACCTGTAGAAGTTTCGCACCCGACATTTCAGCCCACTGTCCATTACAAAGGGGAGTTGTCCTGTCTTTGAGATGTCAACTCTTCCACTGACCTGATGACCCATCCTCTCTGGAAACCAAAACAAGCCTACGATTATCACACTGTGGAGGCCGATACTCACGAGTTATTATCAGTATGTAGCCTAGCTTTTGAGTTCATTGCTGTTATACATGATTGTTATGGACTTGTGGTTATGGGGTGTGTTCGTTTGTATGTGTGGGAAAAGCATAGATGAATAAAAGCATGATTATATTTCACTTTCTGTCCACAATGTCCGCGTAGACCTGACAACTGGACACTACATATAATTTCAAAATTACTTAAAAACTCAAATTTACACGCAACCGACGGTCTCCCTGCAATAATACATTTAGGGCAATCTTTGTTAATGTACAAAAACAAAACTAAATTCAAGAAATTTTAAATTGACTACATTTCATTTATCTTCATATTTAATTGGCATGACAATGGTATACAAACAATCTTGGAAAACATAGCCGTTGGATATATAAGTTAAAATAACAATGCTAGATATACAAGAATTTCTTACTAAGGTAATTAAGTTAGATGAAATCAGTTAAATAAAGCTAACACATATGTTGTTCACTGCAAGGTTATATTTTGATATATACAAGAACATGAATAAAATTATCAAATGCGTCATTGGATATTCTTGTAGTATGATGTATCCCTTATTTTTATATGACTTACATCATAATGGCAAGTTTATTTAGTGCTCAGATAAAAGATTTACAGTGAAATGGCGTGTATTTCTAACGAGAGACAAAATATTACTTTGCTCACTTAACCGATTTTACAAAAATGCAATCGTTTAATTATTGCCAAAACCAGCAGTTATGTTGAAATAATTAGTTCTTCGCAGCACTACAAATATAAAGCAAAACAAATTTTTTAACCCCAAAGTGTGAAAATCTGTCAGGCTCATATCTCTTTACTAAAATGACATGCTCGCCCTTATATTTCATCTTATTTCAGCATTGCAGACTGCCAGCCCTATGAGGAAAAAAAACTTAACTTTAAAAAAATATTTTAAAATAAATGCATTTCTACATTTGATTTAAACAGTCACCGTTTTATCTCCATGAAATTCTAAGGGTATGGTCTGTTTGGTCGCAAATCAGGGCCAGGTTTTGTTGTTTTAATCGGTAAATTACAATAAATTCTGCGGTCGTCATTCTACACATTAAAACGGTATAAATACACCTGGATTATGTAATAATATCCTACAACTGCAGGTCAAAGGAATTCTTTCTAACCAGTTTAATTTTCCTCAAATTCACAATTTGTTCCATTTTATTTTCAGTTCATTCTAACCAATCCGAGAGAATAGTAGAAAGACATCACAAATAGATCCTCACGTTGCCCCTTGTCTCGGCGAGAGCCAGGGCAATAAGAAGCCCCCTCCCAACCACCCACTCGAGAATAAATCAGTGTTACAAGGTACATGTTAAATATTATATACATCTTATTTTTGTTAAACAGAACGTTTTTTGTGAGTCTGCATTAAGTCTGGAAAGTAGATTTACGTTTCCGTCACCTACATGTAGGAAAAGTCTTTACTGTGCTGACAGGAAAGTGTAGCCCTAGCTTAAGGGAATTTCCAGTGTGCTTAAGTTTAAATTCTGACTTGTGCAGTTATTTTGGAACCTGTTGCCAGTATTCAATAAGCGTGATTTCAGCGAGTGCACATAGGGAAACATGGGTACTTTAGCTCCTGCATCATGTCTGAGTCTGTTGTTCTTAAGTTTACGGCAAACATATAATTATATTGATTTCTCTCAAATGGCAGCTTGTCAGCCTAATTGGTGAACAAATCCACGCTCTACATCACTGGCAATAAATCAGGACAAGAAAAATGAAAAATCACAAAAGCACGACATCCTGCAATTTTTTAAAAAGTTTTAAAAATTTGCTGTATATGGGATAAATCACCAATAAGAAAAGTGATTTATTTAAAGGAACAATAAGGTTGCATGCAAAAGCAGATCGAATTATTTCATCAATGTACACGTTAACAAATAAAATACCAATTGAAACATTTTACTAACACAATTTAAAAGCAGAAAACTCTAATGATATATTCGCATAATAACTAACTTTACAGAAAATAGTGCATACATGTAAATAAAATAAAAACCTACTATTTTTGTAGTCAACATGTAATTCAAGAATCAGAAGATCAATTTGCCTCAGTAGGTACAAAATTTACAAGTAATATCGACTAGGAATAGTCAATCATTGAAAAACATACTTGAATATATTAGCCTGTTAGACTGTGGTTTAATGTCATACTGATACTTATTTCACACATGTAGTGGCCTTCAAGACCAATAGGTACAGGAAACGACAAGACAAATATAAAATGCAAAAAACAAAGAAGCCACAACAGACCCACTTCCTCTTGTCCCTTGGCAAAGAGTTAATCAGGTACATCAAACATGTACGTGTACTGATTTCTTTGTTGCATTGGGGTTTTACTCCTACTAATGGTTATTTCCCTGGTATGACCATGTGCCTGGCCAAAGGATGAAGGAAATCAGTCACCCTCTAGGCCAGTGGTAACAAACAAACAAACACAGGATAGGACAATTACAAGATGCAGAAGAAAACATAACAGAATGGTTTCGTGTTGCCCCTTAGCTCTCAGAGCCCCTGGGAAACTGGAAGATCCCTCCCAACCGCCTGATACATACATAATATTGCCAGTCTTGTTTTTATTGAGTTCTTAAAAAAAATCTTGTTAGCTCTTAGATGATAATTTTTTTTTCCCTGTCACAATGTGGTAATCTTATCATGCACAAGATTAAACCAAACAGATTGTTCAATTAATACCCTTTAAAAGTTTAAATGCAAAATCACAAAAACCTACAATTGCTCATTTAAAAAATGCATTGACGTCTGGACAGAAATGCTGATGTTAGTGGTGTAGTTGAAAGGAAGTCAATGAACCCCCCATAAATCACCCTGTGCTAGGCCACACTACACAATAGTTTTCAGGTAGCTTCCTCCAGTGTTAGTTAGTCAAGTATACCAGAGTACATGTCTATCATCAGTGTTCATCTCAGTCATTTGTCTTTTTTAGCAGAAAGTTCTTTTTCAGTTCTCTGTGTTTTTGTAAGTATGTGCTCTGGCTGGCTGCAAAAACAGATGACGTTGTGATGGATACAGGATAATTCAGCTGTTTTAAATACCACTCAAGAGACGATCTCAATCGGGATAAAGACCGATGAGTGAAGTCTCCGCCCACTTTTGTTCGTACATTTGGGAAAAATTCAGCAAGGTAGCTATCTAACTCTTTTGGTGGAATTTCTTCAACAGGTCTTAAGTCATAGTAGGGTTCATCCTGAATCCACCGTTGGAAGAGTTTCACTCTGCATCGGATACTTCTATCAGGAACACCCTCCACATTTAAATCAGGGGTTCTTATCATGACATCCATATGATAACTCGGCAGTACAACCACTGTAATCAGAAACACCAAATATCAGTATCCAAATGTCTATTCCTCAATCTAATACTTTGGCATCATCAATGGACACCAAATTTGAATATAACCATGTCATCCACTAAGAACGCGATTTGGACAAATGTTATTTTTATTCCCCATGTCGAATTGATTTGTTCTGATTCGTCTAAAACATTGCAAGGCATTCCACGGTTTCTGTCCATTCTCTGTAAAAACATTAATGCTGCATGCTTGAGTGTGGGACATATGCAATGCCTTAATTTAGCTCCCAGTCAAAGTTTATCTTCTTTGAACATGTGAAACATTCTCTAATAAAACAGACACTAACCCTTTCAAAGTAAGAGTTGTCTAGTAAAGCAAAGTCCACAGTTGGTAAGCATAGCATACAAGTCTATCTGGCGATTATGTACCACTGATAATGTCCCAAATACTGAAACAATACATTTCATTAAACAAAACAATTACCTCATGTTGGAACACCATGATGTGTCAGCTCGCCACAATTGATGTTCAACACAAGCTCAGTGACATCAGATGTATAGAGTGGACATATCATACTGTTCCACTCTGAAATAAGACCTATTGGTATAATAATGTCCAGTTCAATTTGACACCGGAAAGAGCTGTTGCCGATCTGAGTTCTGCTTAAATATTGAAAACATGGCCATGATGAAGAAGCAGCAAACTACAATAGCACACATAGCAAAACAAATCTCACAAAGTTCTCCAAATAAAATAGTCAAATCCACCATATTCTGCCAGACTATCAGCATCAACACTGTATTTTTCCCACTGGCATAATCATCAAAATAAACTTGGAAAACGGTATTTTCATTATTTTGCGATACTTGGAAAATGTTGCCATGTGAACATCACAATAGCTTATATACACTTAGATCAGGTTTTATGAACAAATGCTATTTCCCACAAATGTCAACATTTTTAGGGTTACACTAAGTTCACAGCATAGTGTTCACTTGGGTTTTCAGTTCTAATTGTGGAGTTGGTTTTCAGGGTGCAGCTTGTCTTCTCACTATCAGGTTTTCCCAAAACAGTCTATTTTTGTTTTTTAAAGTTGAAGTCAGTGCCCGTGTTTTTTTCATAGTGGCAGTGCTTATCAGCCCATGCTGTTGTGTGAGTTACTCACTATGGTCTGTCTTCCCAGGACTGTCATCATTTTGGTCTTCAGTTTGTAACGCCTGTAAAGTTTCTGGAGGAGCAGCACTGGCCAGCTCATGCTCTTCAACAGGATATGTTATAGTGTATTCACTATTTTCGGGCTCCACAAAACTGTGTTCATTTTGGTATTCAGGTCTTTTGGGGAGAGCGGCTCTTAGCAGTTCACCACGTTTTAAAGCATATGCTACTCTACTCTTGACAAATAATCTTGAGGACAATACAGACACAGGATAACCATTAGCACGAAGATAGGATGACATTGTGGTGCGAAGGCGACGGAAAGACTGTTCACAAAAGTCGTGTCCAGTTCTCTTCTTTACTGTCAGAAAGAATTCTTCTAAGTAACTGTCTAGCTTCTGAGCTGGTATCTCATACAGAAGTCTTGTCTCCTGGTGTGTGGTGCGTATCCAATCTTGAATCAGTTTGATACGGCATCGTGAGCTCCTATCTAGTGCATTCAATGGTACAGCACCTGGTGAACCAAAAACACCTGTTGGAAGATCAGACGGGGTAAATACCGTTAAACTAACAGAATCTTCAAGTGAATTCCCTATATAATACATTCAGAATTTAGTAAATGAATCTGTTTCTGATTGTTTACAAGTACATATTAATAGTCAATTTGAACATCACTTCCCTCATACATGTATGAATCAATCCATTTATAAATCATGGACTTTCCACTTATCAATAGTTATTTACTTGCCTATCATACATGTATCATGCTATGTACAGGACAAAAAATTTCTTTAGCATGCATATATTCAATATATTCCGGGGGACAGATGGACATCTCAAAGGAATTGAGGTTAGTTAAATTAAAGTTTCTTTAGGTTTAACACTGTTCTCAAGGGTACAAGTATGTCACTTCTATAATAACAGGTTGTCCACTTCCAGCTCAGCCTTACTCAAATATGATGGAAAACCAAAAACAACCTCATAAAAATTACCTAACGATTGCCAGCCTCAAGTACACGTACACTCCCTCATAAACCTTAAGTTTATTCGTTTGATTGGGGTTGAACAACCTCAAGGGTATTTTACATATAAGGCGAATGATTATCCATTTCACACTGTTCTTTGTTTTTAGAAGGCAGAGCACTATAAATGTGTATACTATATAACAACATCATAATTCCCGATTACAGTTCACTTTGCAAACATGGTCAATGGAATAAAACATGCACATTTAGGGTGTCTAATGACTGAAAGGTAATGAAGAACACCGGTCCGGGTAGTATGATAAATCTGTGATAATTATTCTGACACAGTTCATGTTAAGGTGTTAATTCATTATCTAATTGTGTTTTTAACGGTTAATCTGCGAAAAATGTCAATAAACAGCTCCTTGAAATAGCATGCTTATGGTGGTCATTGGGTTAGTTCTTGTTGAAGACAGGGTGGAATTGTAGACAGTGTGGCTATTGAAAGTAGAAAAAGTTAGTGCTGAGCCCTAATCTATAATAACTGACGAAAAATATGTCCTCAAAAAGATATTTTTAGCGATAAAGTGATAAAGTGATAAACCAGGTCACTGAGATATACCACGTAATGACACATCTTTTTTATCGGATTTTATGCTCTTCTATATGATATGTGCAAGTCCACTGGTATGGTATAGTCCACTCCTACAGGTCTTACCGAGTGAGCCAGAACCCAGGCCTGTGCTGTGCTGTTAAGGAGAATGGGGTTTCCCCATAGTGATGCAAACTTAATTTAGGGGAACCGATTTATAGGTTTACCAAATTGTTTACAGTTTTTGTCAAAATTTGCATTATGCCACTGATTTTGACAAATTTTGTCATCCGGTTATCAATTAAGATTGTAATTTAAAGCAATTTTGTTTATTTTTTCACAAAGGCACATTTATGTATTTAAAAAATCAATAAACGAGGGGAAAATGCAAATGTTAGGTTATCACACAAAGTTTTAGATTGTTTGTTTGTTTGATTGGGGTTTAATGTCGTACCCAAGGGTATTTCACTTATAGGACGACGTGCCAGCCCAATGGGTGAAGGAAACCATCCTCGACACCACTGGCAACAAACAAAGACAGGACGGGACAATAACAGGACACAACACAGACACCACACACAACGGCTTCCTGTTTCCCTTTAGCTCTCAGAGCACCAGGGCAACATGAATCTCTCTCCAACCACCCGCGCATTATTGTAGGAGAAAAACTTGGAAGTAACTTAACAAAGAAAACCCACGTCATTCCGCTGGATGATGGCACATGCGTTCCGCGAGAATCAATCCCGCGTCCCCAGATGTGACGTGGACAGTTGGACCAGAAGTATACACTCCTTAGAGCGTATACTGTCGAAGTCGTACGTGAACCACAGGCGTTTCTCGAGTTACTAAATTAATACAGGCTCATTCGATTCGTTGTTAAGTAAATAAATCAAACAAAAATAAAAAGGAGGTATCGTGGTAAATATATTATCGAGGACTGAGAAAAGATAACGGGGTGTTTAAATTTAACAATTTAAAAATAAAATTAATGACTGTTTTTTTAATTGTTTCAGGTTAACAGCGTTTGTTATGAAGGTGTTTTGTCAAGCCCGCGAATTTATTGACGTGGATGCCAATGTGATAACGATGGGATTGGCCTGGCTTAGAACCCACCAGACAAATGCGGGCATCTTTGAAGATCCGCCCAGTGTCAGGAAGTCGATGACTGTAAGCTTACATACTTTATCACTGTGTCTCTTTTAGATTTGTTTGTTTAAAATTTCATTTATATGACGACGACGAAATAGTCACACACAACCATGACAGGTTTTGGTCTGCTAGAAAATTAATGTTGCTCCAGTGATAAATACGGTGTTACGACCGTATACGACGCTATGACATACCTGCCATTTCGGAACAGTCGCCAGTGTTAAATACGGTATGACGACGTTTTGACATTCCTACCCTTCGGGAACAGGCTCCAATGTTGAATACGGTATGACGACGCTATGACATCCATGTCCTTTGAGGACAGGCTAAAATGTTAAATACGGTATGACGACGCTAGGACAGCACTGTCCTTTGGGGAAAGACACCATGCAGTGTTAAATACGGTATGACAACCCTATGACATTCCTGCACTTTGGGAACAGGCTCAAGTGTGAAATACGGTATGACGACTCTATGACATTCCTGTCCTTTGGGGGACAAGCTCCAGTCTTAAATTCGCTATGATGACTCTATGGCATTCCTGTCCTTTGGCAACGGGCTCCATTTTTAAAATGTGCACACCACTTATCTTATAAAACCGCATTATTAAACATAGGTAATGAACAATATTCTACATCAATACTTCACATGCAGGGTTGTTTTTGGAAGATTTTTTTATATATTTATTTATTTATCCGATGTTAGATCAACAAGATAAAACCCCCAAAACAGATCATTGGCCAACATTATTGTGGGAGGAAAACTGGGTAGTAAATTTACTCAGAACACCCACGACCTTTCGCTGGTTGCTGGCATACCAACCCACATACGGTCCGTGGAATCGGTTCGCGAACCCAGAGAGGAAAAGGATATATCGACCAGAAGCATACACTTTATAGAGCGTACACTATATACCACTTCGCCACGGAGGCCCCTATAATCATAGCTTCTTCAGTTTCAACGAATCATGACCTTATTTACAAACTTAAATAGGAAATAATTATATTACAAAATAACAACTTTGGTAAGAAACTTGATACATTTGCACAGGGTATTGTATTCAACATTAAATTTGTATTGAATCCTTGCTTCAATTTTGTGTAGATTCCTTCTTTTTCTTCCTGTGTAGATTCGGACTTTTAACATTGCAGATTAAAACTGAACATTGCATTTTGTTCTCACACTTTTTCAAAATTACCCATTCAGTTCAAATGGATTTATCGGTTCAAGTGGATTGATCATTGTTTCATAGATTTATCAGCTGAAATGGATTTATCAGCTAAAACGGATTGACGAAATATTGGAATAATAAATATATCATTCCAAATAGATTCATCCGTTAAAACAGATTTAACAGCTCAAATGGATTGATCAGTTCAAACAGATTCATCAGTTAAAATAGATTCATCCGCTCAAATGGATTGATCAGTTCGAAAATGTATATATTTCAGTTTAACAAGATGTATCAGTTCTCAGGGATTTATTTGTTTATTAAGATTCATCGCTTAAAACAGATTTATCAATTAACATGGATTTATCTGCCCAATAGATTGATCAGGTCAAATAAATTGATCAGTTTAAATAGCTTTATCGGTTGTAAGTGATTAATCCGTCAAAATGGATTTATCAATTCATTTGGAAGTATCACTTCAAATAGAGTCATCAGTTAAAATGGATCTATCAGCTTAATGGAGTGTGGTGTTCAAATATATTTTTCACCGCAAATGAATTGTTCAACTTAAATAGATGTATCGATTTGAGAAGATTGTTACATTAATATGGATTAATGAGCCGACATAATGTTTTCGCTTTCAATAGAGTTTTTAGCTCAAGTGTATTTATTACACCAAACGCATTGATCAGTTGAAATTGATTGATCAGTTCAAATGAATGTATTATCTTAAATGAAGTTTTCAGCCCTAAATGTACCATTTAAAATAGATTGATCACTTCAAATAGATTGATGAGCTTATATTGTTCTATAAATCCAAAATGATTTACCAGTTCAAATGTATTAATTTGATCAAATATGTGTAGATTGAACTTTATTGTTTTGGAATTCGTCATGTTTGCATATCAGCCTTATCAATATATTTATCGTCAAAGTGGACTCCAAACAATGTTCAGTGTCTCATTAGATTTCAAACTAAATCCTACCCCTACAATTCACCCTACTCTGAAAAATATATGAAAGGGAATTATCATTACTGTGTTTATTGGCAGGGAGGTGTGAACGCAGATGTAGATGTGAGTTTAACCGCATTTGTATTGATAGCAATGCGAGAGTGCTACAAAGGAAAACAGGTAAGGCTTAGTAAATATGACGAAAGGACAACTGTCGTCCATGTTAAATATTAATATGTTATGCACTCAAGAATGAGGAAACTAAATTGAGCCAAATCCAGAACGTTTGTGTTATTCTTTACTTGAAAAAACACTTGAGAAACGGAAAAAAATTGGCCACATTAGAGATAGCTACTTGAAAAAATTAATAAAATGTGCCACATTAGAGAGCTGCCTAAAAACGAACAGAAACGGGCCAGTTTACATAGCTTTCAGAGAAATCGAAATAAATGGCCCATTGACATAGCAATCAGAGAAACATTTTTTTTGTTATATTTGCAAGGGTCCCATTTGAGGTTTAACTGAAAAGGAAAATAAATAATAATAATGTTCTCTTTATTGCCTTAAGGTCTTGCTGGGCCTCTTGGGCTCAAAATAAACCAACATTTTTCTTATCGCTTGGATTAAAAGTTAAATATTCAAAATATATGTTGTTGAAAAAAGTAATTCGAAATACTAATTAAAAACAGTTAAATTGGAGGCTATAATTTAGTTTTCCCATGATAATGTATTTAAGTCGCAAATTTTAATGCCTATTTCTAGCACTTCAGTTTTAAGCAGACACTACATTTTCCAATGCGTATTTCTAGAAAACTATTCCTGTAGAAACTTCACATTTGTCCTAGATTTTTAAAAATAGTTTCTGAAAGTCGTATTTTACATTTTTATCAGACTTTCCAGTGTAGGAGAGACAAAAAAATTCAAGCGATCGTTCAAATAAACATTAAAAAAAAAATGAGGCACCGTTTACTAGTTCAATGATTATTCTACTTGGTCTAAAATATATTGAGTCTTATCGTTATTGCATTTCGAAAAAGAAACCACGAAAAATGCGGTCTTTTTTTTTCAATTGACGAACACTAATTTGCAGTATTTTTTGAAATAATAAATGGATTTTCACAACATGCACATATAAATAATTCTGAGTATTCCAGCTTTCCAAAAATATATGCATATAGATGGTATATCCATCTGCATATACGACTAAATACAAGGGGTGCTCTGAACATCGATAAAGGGTTCCAGTAAGACCTTAATGTCTTGCTGGACCCCTTAGGCTCAAAATGAACCAAATTGTTTTTATCGCTTAGATTAAAAGTTAGATATTCAAACTATATGTCGGTGAAAAACATAAATCGAAATTCTATTTACAAACAGTTCAATTTAAGCCTATAATTTAG
>JAVFBX010205468.1:0-12298 GCA_034783855.1 Mopalia kennerleyi | reverse complement strand
ACTTTGATACCACTTAAAATCGTAGCGATCTGAATTTATTGATAAAAGCTAATTTTGGGCGCTAGTGCCTCTTTAAACAAAGAAAGTAAATATAGAATATTAAAACACTTCGCCTGCCATAATCAGCCATCATATAATGGTTTGGGTTTGTAAGTGTATTGGCGTCTCCTTTCACTTCCACAAAGCCATGGATCAGTGCCCTAAACTACCATGATGAACGTCCAAGTTATGCCCAAAATACGAACAAGATAATGGGTTTAATGAATTTTCTTCAAACATTACATTGTGTCATGTATGTCACGAAGTTACACTGTGAACATTGATTATGAATGAAATGTGTTAACATGCAAAATATGAAGACAGCGAGTCGAGCGTGGCTAATCACTTCCAATCCTGAAGAAGCATCATAGGCTTATAGCACATTGGAAAGGGCTAATTCCTCCGTCCTATCTCAATCCATGGTGACGGTTGCGCGAATCCGCACACATATATATTGCAGAAAAGATTCATATCAACAATGCGCAATTATATGTTTTGAGAGGCCGGCGATAACGGCCTATATTGTTTTCCGTCATTCATTCAAGTTAGAGATCGTTTTTATATTCATATCGCTGTTTTCCGTAGACATTTATCTGGTAGTGCTAAAAAAGCGGTATATATAGATAAAGCCTACCTTCTTCGCAAGCCTACTTGTGTGCTATTTATACATATAAGTTTTGAACGGCAAAATCTGCGACTGTATAATATTTGACGTTAGCTTAATAGCATTTAATACATTGTGTTATAACCAAAGGCTATGATGTAATAAATATCGCCATTGTAGTAATCGTCATATAATAGCATAGTTTCCGTATTAAGCGCACACTTAATCAGCTTTGGCCTCGTAGAGCAAGACTGTACACGAGGAAACACTACCTCAACTGTGAAACACTTAGGCCTACAGTTGTAATTTGTAATGTTGGATGGACACGGTCAGGTATATAGAATTGTGTTGCCATAAAACTGTTTAGCCCCAGGCTTGAAAGTTGCATTGACAACACCGAGGGATAGCGCAACATTTACGACAATTATACTGTAAGTTTTTTCTCATTTTGTTTTATCAAGTTTATATCTTCAAGCCTTATAACGGGTGGTTTTAATTTTGTAGCAGACTCGTTGTGCATAATTTCATGTGAATGCCTATATCAACGACTTGTTAGTCACAACGAGTCGCATTTTAATTAGCATTGATCCCAAACTGTTTCATTATAGGCATAGGCCTACTTATAAATAATAGATTGGTTTATTGTCACTGTAGGGACAGAAACGTTGCTTGCTTCTAACTTCATTGCATTAAATACTTTTTCAACTTTAGCATACAATATGCTGTACTCGCAACAGAACAAAATCTAAATCCAGCCTTCTTGGATTAATGGAACTTGGCACACTTTCAAGAAACTAGATATAAACATTGCTTATCGTAAACGACGTCACCGACGCCAGATAGGACGACGTCATTTACAATACAAATTTGATTTACGAAGTTTCATGCAAGTGTGCCCATTTCTCTAAATCTAGACACATGTCGATCTTTTTATTGTCGTTGTGACAAACGATTTTAGGATGAATATTTCATAACGTTTTGAATTTTATTTTCGTAGGTAGACCTATTATTAGTCCAAACTATAGAGAAACATGGACGATGGAGGTTTAAGTGAGGTCCAGTATAGGAACAAACTCAATCCAAGACAGAAATGGAAAGACAGTTTTCGAACTATCGTTAAACAGCTAGGTGGCTCGGTCCGTAAGCCTGAGAGACAAATCAGCGGAATGCGACCGCAATTCAAACTCTGCAGAATCGTCGACCTAGCCAAAGATTCTTGGAGGGTAGAAAATGATGAGCTAAAAGAGATGCGCTTACGTCACCCTGATATGTCAGTTGTATTATATAATTTCTATGTATGTGGTGAATTACTGCGTCAGGTCAGAGAGCCGAAAGCTTTCGGTGAAATTGACAACTTTCTAGAACAGCTGATCAGCCGCCCGCTGGAATATTTTGTGGAACCGGAACAGAAGAAACTGATGGGTCGTTACCTGACGAACTTAAAACTGCCCCATTATATGGTTGGTTATTACACTTATCTATTGGGTTCTATCGGTGTCAGATGCTGTAAAGACACCACCTTTAACAACATGAGAGCTGAAGGTACCATTCCTCTCCTGTTCACACTCCGTGGCTTGCTGTGGAGCTGTTCTGATATGAGTGAAGACTTCTCTATGGCTTTGGCTCAGACAGATTACATCGGCTATTTAGCCACAGAACTCCAAGAACTCTCACCAAGAATCAAGTATATAAAGGTAAAATCTGGGTTAGAATTTCAGAAAATGTTTCTCTCGAAATGTCTATATGTAACCAATAACAACTGGAGATTGAAATCTATCCAGGAACTTGTCTATGAGACTGTTTCGAATGATTTCACTATATGTGCCAATAATTTCAATCAACGATCCGTAATTTGAAATGAAACTTAACTACATTTGATTTTAAGGTATGGGCTATATATACGAATTTTGAACTCTACAATTTTTCATACCTCCGTTGTTAATTAAAAAACGTTAATGAGCTTTTAATGTTGACAAAGTAGACTTTATCAGATCCAGCATACAGAATGTCTAATGATTTTGTCCAGAATCTCATCAAGTAATTGATCGTATATAAAGCCAATATCATATCTTAATTCATACAGGAAAACAACTTTACCTTGACCTCTAACCTTGTGACGCTTTGCATTTGTGCAATGCCTCCCGAGAACAGACAGTACTTCAGGGAACAGAACGTAACCGCATGTCTCATACCCTACCTACAATCACCAGCAACAGGTAAACGCTATTAAACTCGACAGAGCATGCGCGGCATCAAAATAGGGCATGGTGATATAATTAGCTGACGATAACACGACAGGCTGGAATATAATGTTGTTGGATTATAATACGAAGAAACTTAATTTTCTGCACCGGGATCTTATGAGGAATCGTTGGTGTTTTATTTTCATTTCGCAGGTCAACTTCTTTTGCCTAGGTTAAACCAAAGCAAATATGTTTTTTTTAACTATTGGCAAGGGGTACTTGGTAAGTCAAGGAATTGCTGCACTTTAACAAAAAAAATTGGATTCATAGATACAATGGGGATAAATGCAGATTTAATGTAGGCTACACTTTATTGGGTATATTGGCTTGTGTATATATATGTTAAAGTATACTTCTATTTTTATTATTTGTTTTAGTGGTGAAAATCTTGGCGTTGCTCACCTTATCCTATATAATTGATGACAGTGAAAATCATCTGCTCCTAGCCGATGAATCCAGTTTTGATTTTATCATGGGTTTACTGACTGACGCGTTGGCGAAAGAAGGGGAAGTAACTCAAGGGTTCTCAGTTGCTGAGATCCTGAATGGTCTCTTGGGGCTTTCAAGAGCAGATGAAAACAAAGCTTTGATGTCTAAAAAAGGTGTGATTCAGTTACTGATAAGCATTATCGAGTCAGGGATGGTCGAGGAGCAGAAACCCGCCATTAAACTCATATGGCAGCTGGCGTTTCTGGAGGAAAACAGAGAAATGCTCAAGGTAAACAATTTACTAGAGAATAAGATCTAAATTATTAATGACACGCCATCAAAGCTCTAACAGAGGTTTTCATTATTTCTCATTGGAATCACAAAAATGCTAGAGTGTGTTGATATTCAATCGGATTTGAATCGCTAAGTTGAATTGTAGAATTGAACCTTTATGAATCTTCTTTAGTGAACAGGATTTTGAAAACACTAAAATGCTTACCAACGACCTGAAACAGAACTGCTTTGAATATATATGTTGTGGTTTAAAACCTCATTAATTATTACCGTCTTTGAGATATTTTCTTCGTGTCTTATTCTTTGCAGAAAGAGACTGGACTGATGAAACAACTAAAGTACATCAGCGAGGAGCATGCCAATGATGAATTAAGACATCTTGCCACAGGAACACTGTGGGTTTTAGAAGGCAGACGAATGTCTCAAATTAATGGTAACTTTACCCTCTATAAACACAGACTTTACCACGATTATAATTAAATAGAACGTTTTATTAATAGAGATTTTATATTTATACTATATACGTATTCTATAGAATACATATATATACACTCTATTTCTATACAAAATATTTCCCGAATTGAACCCTCAACGGTTATTCAGTCATGGCTCTTGAGGAACCCTTTAAGGTTCTGTATGGAACCATCACAGGAACTGTTCTAAGTATTTATCCCTTTCTTCTTATATCAAAGAACCGTTTTTGTGATAATGGTTCCACACAGTAACATCCCATTTTGTAAAGAACCATCAAAGAACTAAGATTGTAACATGTAGCAAATTTGCTACTAAACAATCTTAAGACTAATTGATGGACGTTTTATGTCGTGCTCAAGCATATTTCACTTATATGCCCGGGGGTATTCCAACAATGCACTAATTGACATCAGTACAACCATTAAATGTGAAATCATTTGATCAAGTTGGAAACTGAATCCTCGACCAGTACTGAGTAAAGACAGTATTGCTAAAAACTCACAACAAACAGCCCTTCGCCTGAGGGGCTAACTAGTTATGAGTTGACGGACTGCAGAAACGTGGTAGACTTAAGCTATGACTTTTAGTTGAAATACAAACTTTCCGTTCATATACCATATTTAATATTGGTGCGTGATGTTGACATTGGGTACAGTAAGTTGATAACAAGTAAATCGTTTCTATTCTTGACTAAACAGTTCCGGAGAAACGAGACGAACCATTTATTGGACCATTGACAGAAGAAGAAGCAAAGAAAGTTTCTGATTCGAAATCGGATTATCTCATGTTGAGTTATTGTTGGGATAATCAGAAAATTGTACTGAAGGTATTGTTTATTATTACTATCTCACTAAATAGCCCCCAATGTCTAGCCACTGCTATCATGGTCTTGTGTTGATGAGATATGAGTAGAACAAAAGGAGGCAGAGACAACTGCGAACTTTAAAATGAAACGCAAGCCCATTTCTTGTATTTATATATATAGCGGCGCTTTGATTTCGCGGGTACTTCTTTTTTAAGCATACTATTTTGTGAGTACTTATTCTTTAAGCATACTATTTTGTGAGTACTTATTCTTTAAGCATACTATTTTGAGCTGTGGGCGATAGAAAGTTTTGGTAACAATAAATTGGAAAAGAAGTCTGTTGTTCTGTTGCAGAGTGGTTAGGTTATTTGATCTGATTATCTAAAAAATAGATCCTATAAATTGTTCTGTTTGAAATTCAGATTCGTGATCATTTGAAGGCTGAAGGTTACAATGTGTGGATGGATGTGGACGACTTAACAGGATCCACATTGGAAGCAATGGCGGACGCTGTGGAGAACGCTGCCGTTGTTCTCGTCTGTGTATCAGAAAGCTACAAGGAGAGTCTGGCGTGTCGAACTGGTACATGCAGCTTAGTTCAAACATTAAAATATATTTTATCTGAAAAATATGGTGAACATGTTCGACAAAAAAAAATGTGCAAGTTTTCAAAACACAGTCATTTAATTACCCAAATCATCGCCTCACACAAAACGTACATGATTTGCAAACCTACGTAAGATACGATATATAAGAATACTCTCTAGGGCCACAACAATTACATACACGTTTCTAACCTTCCCTTGACCTGTCAATGTAAAACATCAGCTGGCAGCAGTGTGTAGTTGACAAATGATTGTCACTTATTGCTTATTTTATTAATAACTCCAAATCTTAAAAACTAACGAAGGAAACACATTTAACATATATAGATCGTCCCAAGCCTCTTAAATAAATATGGCACATACACTGGCTGAAGCAGATCCGCACCGTCTATGCTTTTGTTCAGAAGGGTTCTGTGGGTATATGTGTCTACATCTGAAAGTTATCTAATTTGTATTCACGTAACATTGTAGACAGCCTGTAAAAAAGCTTTTTGGGAGCCTAATTGTGTTTCGTGATCACTAAGTGCACAGTGACAGTGTGTTTGAAAGCAATTGATGGAGTTTTTGTTAATCTACTATTTTATGTACACGTCAAAGAGTCTGCTTGATCTCTGTTTGCTGTCGAATGCTGGTCTCACAAAGAGATCGTATTTTACATTGAACACAAACAGAATGACGTGCGCTCCGGAGCTATTCGTGCTGTCATGGCGGCTTGTTCAATTATTACCCAGATTGCCTTTGTCATGTATACATTCATTTCTTATTTTTTTGTTACTCGAAGCATCAATACTTAATTAACTGTATGCCTTCCCTTCTTTGAAGTTTTACAATTTCATTTTAAATTTTTACTTTATCTTCGAACTACAGGAGAATCTTGTTTAAAGATATCCCCTGAAACGTCCTATCTCCATACGATGTTTTTTGTCTCCCTAAACAGAGGCGGAGTATTCGTATGCCCTTGACAAGGATATCGTCCCGCTTCACTTACAGACCGGATACAGAGCAGATGGATGGCTGGGGATTCTGACTGGTTCCAAACATTACTTTGAATTTACCCCTAACAATTCATTCGAGGATAAGATGAAAGAGCTCATTAGGGAAATTGGAGATCGGGGACGAAATGTGAGCTGCAATTTCAACATTTGTCTTTGATCAAATTCTTATTGGTACTAAACAGGTGGTTGCTGTTTCGGAGAGGTGTTCCACTATATCCAAAAAGGCGTTAACTCCTTAAGGCTATATCACCAAAGATTTAATCGAATTTCAAAGAAATGTCTTTAATATACGTTAGTAAGTTTATTCTGCTTGGTAATGGGGTGTAATTTGATTTTTGTTTTCGTTTTGAGCTTTAACGTCGTACTCAATGGTACATTCTCATAAATAATGTTTTTAAGCATATTCCACAGTTCTCTATAGAAACAATATGACAAAAACCGTCCGTTGGCACACTGGCTACAGCTAATGTAACTCGTTACATATAGAACAATAAAGTCTCCAACGAGAGCCATATATAAGCTGAAGAACATATATCGGTACGATTAAGCCATTTTTTCTGAGAGTGTATTTCACCTATATATGACGACGGATCTTACACTTCTTTCTCTGCCTTACTTAAATACGGTGCAAAAGGGGGAGGGCAACCTCTTCATAACCACCCCCTGCCATCGTGTGAACCGATTCTGTGAACAGTCCGACACATTCACGGACTTACCACTGAACGGGAGCCGCGGGCTATGAAAAGGTTCCTCTGAAAAATTAGTTGGAGTAGAGCCTTTGAATGACACTATTTGGTGTAATCCTTTGCGTATGGCACGCCAAAGCGGACAAAAAATTGAAGACTTAAAATGTTACTACAAGAACACCTTTTTCTCAACGTAACCAAAACACAATAGGCCCTACATATTTAAAAAGTCCTCGGTGAATATTTCGAAAGAATTAACCGGATGCCTTTTTAGAATTTCCGTTTAATGGCAACATAACTTGTCTCCACAGCTTTATGGAATAGAGCGAAGTCTTAATGGCTAAGGGGCCTGCGGCCGTGGCTTAGGGGTTAGCGAGTGCTCTAACTAAAGCCTACTGCTGACCCTCAGGTATATGAGTGAGTCACACGATGCGGCTCCGGCAATCGCGGGGGTGTTTTTTTTACGAGGTTTCTTCCCGGTTTTCCAGCGTGATAAGGCACGGAACAGTGTGGAGTTGTCAATTCGTCGCCATATAAGTGAAATACCCATGAGTACTACGTTAAACCCAATAAAACAAACAATGGCTAAGATCCACTTAGGCTACAGGCAATGACCATTGCTCGATATTTTGATATTTCCATTGTAGTTCTCTGAGTCGATTCGTTTCGTTTTCATAAATAAAACGTAAAACAGAAATGAAAAATATGTAATAATGGCATAAAATGACGAATTAAGGGTATTATTTCCACAGATACAGGATGGTGACTATACAGATAAACGACCTGACGTTGATCTAAGGGACTGGACAACAAAAGAAATTGTTGAATGGTTAACGGCATATGAACTTTATACGTAAGTTATATTGTTACTGAAACCATTTATATTTGTTGCGTTCGAGAAAGAAAATACTTTAATGATCAATGTTGGTTATCATATCGACCAAGAATTGAAAATATGACCATTTTCTAAGTTCACAAGGAGGCAAGATCCGGATGATCATACAACCTGTCTTACTGGTAATTGTTGGCTCAAACTAGACAAATAAGTTTTCCCCCTTTAATTCAAAGGTAAACATTCAAACTTCCAATTATAAATTGTTTTAAAAAATTTGACTTAATTTACAGCCAATCTCTAAATACCCTGTTTCGGGTTGTTTTGTTAGATTCTAGGTAAAAAAAACTTGCTTATTTATCAACAATTATTAATCGTACAAACTTCACTTCCCTCTGTCAATGTGATAAATTATTACAATCATAAACTTGCTTAATATCATTCAACCAGCAACCGACATAACGTCACATGATTAAACATAAAAATGCTCAGTATAAAGCTACAAGCCCTTCTCCGCTCCTTATGCCATATATAGCGGAAAAATGAAGCTGAAATTGCTCTACAATTTTCATTCGAAGCTTGTTTAAGAAAAAGAAACGTGCCAGCTGTTAGTCACATAGAGCGATTGTCATGTGATTTGTAACGACCGATATGAAAAAGCTCCATTTGACAAAACTGTCGCCGACGGAAAATCTCGTCAAATTAGTCGTCGACACAGGCTTTAGTATGACATACTTACTCCGATTCTAGTTAGCAGCTTTAGTTTCCGATTGCGGTTGGTTCTGTCGCTCTATAAGCTTTCTGTACCGAATGAAAATAGTAATATATGTGTTTCGCTAACGTTTTCTGAGAAAAAAGAGACTGCTATAAAAGAGCTGAACTTGAAAGCGACCATAAGGCTGTGTAGTATGACTTTAGTGTGTGTTTGTCTGTTTGATGTCGACTGCTGATGCAATGTCTAGTTTCCATTATTTCATTTGGTCAAAAAATATCTCCATGCACTCAAATACAAGACACTCTTGCGGTGTCACCATGATATATCGTACTCATTTGTCTCGCAATACGCATGACTTAGCCAGAGAGTGGCCCACATCCGGTTTGCCAACCGGGTGACTGCCCTTCGACTTCTTCCGATGAAGCATACAAGATGCCATTAACTGTAAGCAGTAACAGAAAAGACAGTCAATCTGAGAAAATCGATTTAACATGCAATGGCCTTTCTCCATAACTTCTAACTTTTTGCACTTTCGAATGACTTAAAAACTGAAGCCCTTCAAGTAGATAGCAACTTTTGTTCTAAAGTCACAGCTACAGCTATATTATTCCGAGGTTTATACCATCTTTTTCAGGCAAGTCTGATGTCTCCATCAGCCTAGCCACGCTTGCTCCGTTTCGGCGGTCAGACAGCAGTCCAAGCGGATTGGACAAACAAAACCCAGAAGAGACCAATCAAATACATCTGCCACTTTTAAAATAGTGCATCGTGTCTGTCGGAATATGGTTAACAACATAGTAAATATATTCAATCATTGGTCTTTATTTTGTGTTTTCTTGGTTTTCTGTTACAGGATCATGTTAAGGTTGTTCCTTGCTCTATTTAAATGAATATGTGTATTTCAATGTTCGGACCTATAGCAGAGGGATATAAGGCACCGTGTTTACACATTGCTGCACATTGCAGATTACTCCTACTGCTCAGTGTTACTAGAAATAAGAGTATTACATCAGGACACACCCATTTTCCCCGTGGCAAAGCTGAAAAGAAGATGGTCGTATTAAGCCTCTCTTCCTTCCCTACCTTGCCTTAATAGATAAAAAAAACCTGTGTTAAATAGAGTATACAACAGCTATACTTTCGGATGACGTCACTTTAACGCACCCAATCAGATTGGAGCTGTCTTAGAATGGGTGTAAGCGGTGTAAACACAGGATGACAAGTAGGCTATATATGTAATACACATGCAAGATATAAATCCAAATAGCGAGTCCTGTCATCACCACAGACGCGTTAATTGACAGTGTTGTCGACTTTGGTAAACGGCTTTCTGATTGGCTGCCTGTTTATGCAATAGTCCAATTAAATTTTGGCCATGTTTTCGACTTGAATTGCAGCAAGGGGTAGTAATGTGGAAATCTTGTCTTACATATTTTGACTCCTGCAACGGAAATATGGGGCACACTTTGCCTCGATTCTTGGAGATTCAGAATTAACTTAAAATCAATCACAAAAATTATTTGTAATATGTTTACAGGAACAAGGCATTAAAACGACTATCAGCGGATGACCTCAACTTTCTCTGGTTTCTCTACAACAAGGTCGGTTTCATTTATTTAAATTATTCATTTGGTCAGGTATGATGTGTGATAGGAAAGGGGTCTCCTTTATTTGACAACTGTTTTTTTAAAAGCAAGTATAGTCGTTTCTTTTCATTCTACTGCGTGAAAGTGATTAGATTTGAGATCTTCAAATTCGAAATAAATGAAGATGTTAATAGTTTGCCGGTAGATTGTTTTCGTATGTACAGACCTGGTAAAAGCTTATTCCTGCAAATGGCTGCTGTTCAAAACAAGCAAATGCTAACTCACATTGTGGTATATTTCTATTGACCGACATTTCATGAATCCCAAAAGGTTTCGGGTGTTGTGAAGTGTCGTTTGGTATTGTGTTATACCGTACAATTATATAATAAAATAACAGCTGGTTAAAAACAGTCCATCCGATACCTGTATAAGGGAACCGTTTACAAAATACTTCAAAGTATGATAATATTTTTAAATTTTCATGTATTTCATAATATTTTTTAGCCAAATCTGTGGAATTCAATTATTATTTTGTTAAAAACTGACGACTTCGATGAGGTTTACACAATGATCACTTATGAACTACATGCTTTTGCTTCTCATTGATTTACAGTGCACTGGATACTTCTTTGAATACTGCAAGAAGGAACTCGGAATCAGCAGATTGTCGGACATGCGCAGATTGAACAATGCTATGCTCTCTCTGTCTTGAATCTTAAAATGTGTCTTAGTGTAAACATTGTTATCATTTGCCTGTATTATTGCGTAATACATATATTTGCCTAAATAAATCAGGGATTATTTTCTATTTCTTAAAACCTTAAGCAGTGCGCATGGAGTTTTTACGTTGTCTAAATAAAGATTAAGCGACAAGTAAAGTTTCAACATAGGTCTCTTCGTCACGTCATGTGATATGCAGTATTTCCCATAATTCACTTCCCGTCCGGGTATCTCGTACATTTTTTCTAGTTCTAGCATAAACTAAAAGCTATTAAGATTTCACTTTTCCCTACCACCCGTACGGCGGCACCCAGCATCAGTACAGAATACGGCTCGACACGATCGGTACTCAAAACACAGCGACAGAATTAAGACGACCTACCCGGAAGTCAAGTTGAAAAGAACCAGACTTAAAAGCGTTAATGTAAATACAATTGCATAAGGGAACCCCTGTTAATTCCTTCAGAAAGTAAGAAAATGTACAGTAGTCGCCCCAGGTCTGGCACAAATGAAGCTGATTTGTCTTTAGCTTCTTGATCTCCAGCAAAAAACGAAGCTAATTGTGTTTTATCTTCTTTAGCTAACGAGTGCTTTTAACAGCTCAATAACATTGTTTCGTATGCCTATGTGTGGTAAAAAGCTTTGACAAGATTGGCGACTCTTTCGATTCTTGGTTAAATCCTTGGACAAACAAGAACTCCAGCCGAAATCAATGTTGAGCTTCGGGGGTGAAGTGTTTAGGGAAGGCAGTGTATTTAATTATACTAATGTTTAGTTGTTCAAATCACAGTTGCTATAAGATGCCATCGGCAAACTGACATAGGAAGGAAGTGATTGGGATTGAAAATTCCATATGGTATATGTTAAGAGGTCGTTCAAGACAAAACACCACACAGTCTATTTCATGTTAATTTATATTTAGCAGAAAGTTGTCTCTGGCAGTGTGATTGCTTTTTAGAGATATATTTAACAGTAAACAACATATTTCTACCAATCTGCCATCGTAATAAAAATGTAATATTTACAATTCTTCGTTCCTACGATAACCAAACGCTACACTATATTAGTGCTCCTTCTTTAACCAAACACTACATTACATTGTTGTGCCTACTATAACCAAACACCACATTATATTATTGTTCCTACTATAACCAAACTCTACATTGTTTATTGTTCCTCCTTTAATCAAAAACTACCCTTATAAAAAAGTACCATGGTGTAGGCCAAAATACCGTTGTAAAACCATGGTATACCATGGTATACCACGGTAC
>JAVFBX010205457.1:0-12298 GCA_034783855.1 Mopalia kennerleyi | reverse complement strand
AAATTAAATAAAACTTATTTTTGAAATCGATTTTTGGTTGACACAGAGTTAGTTCAAAACATATCTGCTTTATAATCGCTTAATTTAAATGATGCTAAAATACCAGATTATCCTCGTCCGTCTGGTACCGTATATTACCACCGCGCAATCCTTGTCAGTCTGGTACCGTATATTACCACCGGGTAATCGTTGTCCGTCGGATACTGTATATTACCATCGGACAATCCATCGTCTGGCACATTGTCATCAGGTAATCATTGCCGGTCGGTTACAGTATATTACCATGAGGTTATCATTGACCGTCGGGTACTGTATATTACCATCATATATTTTTTGTTCGGTTTTTTGTCACTGTCATTATTAATTTTCTTCTTTTGCCCAGTGATCTCTGTAAGTCAAAAATGGCTGCAGCTAAAGCCACCTAACTTTGTACAAAACTATCGATATGTCTCTAGTAGTACATATTGTAATAAAGATTTGGACTGGTTATTTTGGCGATTTCAATGTTTTACATGCACTTTCCTGTATTTCACAGTTAATATCCTAGACCGCTGCCTACAAATGTAGCGGAATTTTTCAAGTACAAGGCGAAGAATAGCTGACTGAAAACTTGACTTTCCAACTTTTTCAATAAACTATACCGTCATTAACCTCTATAAATTAAAATCAATTTCTGAAGAAACGTTGCCGAGCGGATGCAAATAGTTGTTTCACCAGAATTCTCAATTAATTTATTTTCTCTTGGAGGCATCGCTATATATGTGTCTTTAATTCACTGAGAAGTTTAGGTGTAAAGAAGACAATTTACTCAAGTAAAATTAAATCATCAAATTCGTGTATTTAATTAGTCCCAGTACTTCCAAACAAATTTATGTACAAATCGAAGTCTATAAAAGAAATTCTGTAACTGTCTAGTTCAAGTGAGCTATAGTATTACCACGGAGCTATAACGATAGTCAACGTTTCACAAACTACACACAGTGATAAAAGCTGAAATGTTTTTGAGTGAAAATATCGTTTTGAAAAAATAAACGTGCGTTGAAAAGTCCAATATTTCACTGACTTGAGTAAAATTAAGTCCTCACAATGTTCAGCTCCACTTTAATTGAAGTAATTTAAAAGAGCTCCTAGTTTTTTTTTAGAGCTGGCTCCGATTCGTGTCAAGATTGATTGTGTTTTGCTCTAAATCTAAAGAAAGCGTCAACCTGGTGAGCTCCGTAAGATATGAGCGTCGCTTAGAGCTTTACAATCCTTGAAATGTAAAAAAAAAAAGTTCCCAAATCATTTTAATTCGACCAAACTCAAATTTATTTAACTTCAGCTTACCCCTAAAAATACGTGCTCTTTGATTCTGAAACTATGCTCCGAATTTCTTCCAACTTTTTGGGTTAGTTTTGTGCCATCTATGAAATTCGCCATAAGGTGCTCAAAAACTGATAAGGCTTCTTCAATGCGCGAACACTGTCGCTTTCTGATGAAGTCATTGTAAAGTTCAAACTGTTTTTCAGTCGTCAAAAACGTAATAGGGGACAAAAGTCTGGCCGAGAATCTGCGTGATTTGGACCAATACTTAACTCGATAAATACCGTGGATTTAACCCAAATTTGGCATTTAAGCATTTAAAATAACTGGTGTTGATGTTATGCGCAGCTGTTAGTTTTATTGGCTTGGCACCGATGGTCGAAACCAAAACAAGTCCTTAGCGAGACTTCGGTCCCATATAATAATGAAAGTTTTGTCCATCATGTATAATTAGCTACTAATGCTCTATGGTAAATTAGCTTGCTCCGTATTTCCTCCTAACTTTAAGTTTTACTGGTGATACTCCAAAACTTCTCTAACACTGTGCTCCGAAACTGTGACGTTGTTTAGCTTCAGTTTGCTCCTGAGTCTTTCGCGTGTTTGGCGGGTCTAATGTGTTATTTAGTTTTGATTGTTTGCCGGTTCAGTCATCTTTGTCAGCATTTTGCAAGCAATGGCCGTTTATAGTCCAGATTCGAACGCATTGGTGAATTGGTGAATGCATGGCAACATATTAATAATCCATAGAAACGATCAAATATGACATTCGATGTTTTTTTTTGTTGCAATTACGGAAACGCCGTTAAATTTGTATCCCATTATTGATAATTTTAAAGAATTTAAGAATTTATTAAACAACTCTATTTAATAAATAAAATTATATTCTTATTGTACACAGTTAATTTAATTCTACTTGTAAAAATACCATTTAATAAATCTCTTTGCGTATATTCTTGCAGTGATTATACATACATTCATCTGTCAAAATTTAAATATGTAAACATTGAAATCGCCAAAATAACCTTTCAAAATTTTTATTACAATATATATATATATACATATATTTTAATTTAAAGTTAAAAAAGACGCAAACCGGATACGTTAATATGTATATTTATATAACTCCAAAATTTAATCCGGTAGAGTAATGTTGACATTGGGTATTTTCGTTGACGGAACGGATGTGTGGCTCTGCCGTTCTGCCAAAGCATTATAGGTGATAGACCCTCGTGTTATGAGTTTAAAAAATTTATTACCAAGGTTTCTTTGGTCCAAAGGTAAGATGTCAGTTTTTCATGGTCAATTTCAAAACCTTTTGACTCAATAACTATAAATTTCATAAAATGTTGTGAATTAGAAAAACTACCTGGGATTTATACAGTTATGCTACCAAGGAATACAAATCATAGCTCAAAAATGCTCAACGCATAAATGATATGATGCTAACTATCTGGCACCTACAATTCTTTGAAGTTATGTACATTCCATTTGAAATTAGCATACACGGGGGACAAATATATTTTGGTCAAAATGTTACCTGGCCAAATAAATCTTGGTAACTTTTTGCCCAACTCGTTCTTTTAGAAGGCATAAGTGAGCTACAGTTTGTTTTGGTCAATATGATGCCTAAATCAAATTGGTCTTGGTTATATTTTAAAAGTTTTTTCTTGGTTGGGATCAAGGAAGTGACCAAAGTGCTTTTTCCTGGTCGGTCACGACTGAATCATGTTTATTCCAGATTTGCTCTGTTTGTTTCGACCAGATTTGCTCTGTTCGTTTCGACCAGACTATTCTAACAGTGTATAGCCGTGACTGTGTTTTATACAACTGAAGTCATATCTCCGGATATATAGCAGTTGGTGTGGTTTTCATGCCCATGAAGTTATCTCCCCTACTACGAGGGATTCACAGACAAGAATAGACACTGCAAAACGCAGACGAATGCATTTTTTGCCTTCTCTGGAAACAGTTATCCCTAATAAACGTTACGGGGAAGGTAAGACGTATTTTACGGCTACGTAAAGCGCGAGTATGGTTAAATATACAGCCTAATACATGTTTTCCAAAATCAAAACCTGTAAGCCTCGACCATCGCGTCTTGGCACCTAGCTGTTCAAAATGTTTAAATCCCCCAAGCAATGCCGAGTAATACGAGTAATAGTAATGTCTATGTGAATCGAATCTGAAAAAGTGTAATGTCCTCCAGGAGATCATACAGTGAACGAATACACCATTGTCGTTTATATCATGCTGTGTATTTTTGATCATCGGGAACATTACATACACGAACTGCTCTCTGAAAGTCGTGTACCGGTATGTATTACTTCGGCGGAAACAAGCACCCAGATCTTATGACAAGTGTTGAAAAGCTGTTATTGTTTGTTAACTGGTTTAAAGAAAAAAATGTTACAGGCTCTGTTGGCTTATACCATCTTTTTTATATATATAAATTTGGGGTGGGGGCGGGATCGGTTAGGGGCCGGGGTCAAAATCTGAATGCCACCACCCTGCATCGAGAATTTTGACTGACAGGGCCAAAACTCTACTGTTCATATGATCGATATTTTTCTGAATTTGGTGAGCATGTGGGAAGGTATGTAGGCTACTATACTTCCAGCTTGAAGTGACAGTAAAGGCCTACATCGTAAACACTGAATTGTGAAATCGATGTTGACATATAGGCTTATGACGGCATTTACTTTTATAAAATCTAGGTTAACGTAACTCAAATGTTTATCTATTATATCTTAAATCCGCATTCTTAGGTCTCCAGCGATAGGATCGATTCATCATAGATTTGACCTAAACGGCTCACGAGAAGGATAATACCACATTAGACTTAATCTCGTGTTTTGATGGCTCATTCGAGAAGACATGGCCATCTCTTGTAGTCGGAGTTTGTTTCTGTGAGTTTGAGTTTTAAGAGCGTCTTACATTTATTTCGCCCACCTGATGACAAATTTAATATAACAAGCATTTATTAATTGATTTGTTTAACTGCACTTCTAATAGGTGAAAGCCTTGGTTGCAATGATTGTTTTATCTATATTTTACCTCAATTATAGCCCAGTCAGGACTTCCATCGATTGCTGAAGAAACGAATTTACTTATTATTTGGCATCTCTTCTCAATGCTTCTGTTACTTATGCTCGCTTCTATATTTATTACTTTTCAGACCGTACTAAGAAGATCGAAACAACACGTAACATGGGTAATGTAAACGATTCCCTGGATAGTGACACGGATAACATGGATGCTCCTTTCGAGGATTCTCTTAATGATTTGACAGGGAAACCAAAATATGGCAATAAAGGTAACCAGTATAGATTTGGGTCAGTTAAACTTTAAAATAAACATAACATCTTAAGTTATTAACACGAAGTCTCAAATAACCGTCTTACAATAACATATATCTGTGTATCAGTAAACATCCAACCACACTATCTCACATTAACCCAAATATAATCACATTTGATAACATAAACAGCTTTATGGCACGATTTTAGGATTTACGAAACACATGCGATAGTAAAATAGTTTATATTGCAAATCAAACTTGAAACATAATACATTAGACTATTAAATACCTGAGCTAATATCAATGTTGAAAACAAATAGAAAACAAATGCCTGGAAGTTATGACTAAAAACATCCAATTCTTTACTGGCTTTAATCCCCTGATATTTCGTGGGCGTCTTGCCTTTATAGCTAGTGTTTCTTTAAGCAGCAATAGATATGTCTCTATAGTTAAAATAACTTCTGATGATGGTTTGATCAATAAACCAAAACGTTGAGTCAAAATGAATTCATTATCTTATCTTATATACATAGTTCGGAGTTGTTACTATACTTTACTATGTTAAACTCCTCAGAGGCAGTAAATCAAAAAAGGTGACAAAGGTTCGTTAATCTGACCAATGTTAGCTTCACGTAAATTCTTACGTAATGACTTTACGTGCGATTTCTTCTTCAAACACGCGGACATGACTAATTTCCGCCGAGGCGGCAGGTCAAAGTCACGCCGTGTTATTATCTAACCTCATTCCGGAGTTCACAGAGGGATCCCTTTATCCTGGAGTTCAGGTTACTTCCGGAAGTCGTTTATTATTAGAACACGTATACATGTGTATATTTATCAAATAAAAGGACTACAAGATTGTAAATAGCTAATACAACATATAAGTGACTCACTATATTTTATAAGTTTAATTGCATTGAAATATTTATTTCCTATAATACAATTACGATATGCATTGTATTCATACATACCAGAGCACTGGCTAGCACAGTGCACACAGGCATACATATCGGCTCTGTGTGCTATCCAGGGACCAGAGCACTGGCTAGCACAGTGCACACACGCATACATATCGGCCCTGTGTGCTAGCCAGGGACCAGAGCACTGGCTAGCACAGTGCACACAGGCATACATATCGGCCCTGTGTGCTAGCCAGGGACCAGAGTGCAACCCTCGAAGGAGGCGAGTAAATTTGCTTCTCAATAACATAACTGTATCTTATTTTCTGAACGAAAAGAAGAGCAAAAATTATGCGCGGTTCTTTCTTGGATTATTCTTTCCACTATTCACGAGAGCAATACTTATGCTAATCAAACTACACTGTGATACACTATATTTATACTTTATATCAATAATAAACTCAGAAGCATGGCAGATTACATTTGCAAGGTCACATATAAACCTAAAAATGTCAGAACGGTACTGTCACCTTCATTTAAAATTCCTATTCTAAACAGATTGAAACCATGGTGTGTCAATGTTGTTTGCATCAAAATGAGGTCAGATTTTGCAACGGTACAAGTTTTAGGGTTTTTTTTATATGTTTTCAAAGTCAGATTAATCTTTTTCTTTCCCTCTAATCCCTGCATGGAGGAAGTATTTTATGCTTGGGCTCTCACATAGGCCTATTTGTGATTAGATTTTATGCAATCGCATAACAATGTCAACTATCAAAATCTTGGATCATAGCTAATTGGAAATCAAAATGACAAATCCGGGAGCATAGCTAATTGGAAATCAAAATGACAAATCTTGGATCATAGCTAATTGGAAATCAAAATGACAAATCCGGGAGCATAGCTAATTGGAAAGCAAAATGACAAATCTGGAAGTACAGCTAATTGGAAAGCAAATGCGACGTTTGTTGATGTTGACTCGTTGTATAAAACCCGTCAAATCAATTTTAATGACTTTAATCCATTTTGAGGCTGCAGTGAAACATAACTTTTATGTGTGGCACAGATCCTGACGTATACTGGTATATAACTAATTCAATCGTTTAACTTTGTTTTGCCTTTGTGGTTTTAAGCAACAAGTACTTTGTCTCGGAGAGATAACTACTTTACTCATTTATACTGAAAATCACAACAACAACAAAAAGGAGAAAAAACATAAGAGTTCAAAAAGGCTGAAAAATGCCACAAGTTCACTCTCAGTAGAATAATCCTGCACGTAAATCACAGAGTGAAAGTTTTGTATTTGGTTTATGAGACCTTTGTCGTCACAATCCACAGTGCTACAGCTATGTATGAATGAATTAATCTGAGTACCTTGAATATCACAAAAAAAGGACAATGCATAGATTCTTTTGTTGTTGTTTTCGTTACATAACTCCAGCAAGTCATCATTACGTTATTCATTGAACGGTAATTTGGTTTTACCATTTCAGAGAACTGTGCTACTCAACTGTTGCTAGCAGCCTGTCAGCGAGCATCAAAAAACAACATTCGCACCTCTCCACTTCTTCAGTTACAGACGATGATGCTGGATGATAATGTAAAAGGAGTTACAGTCATTGGTAACACAGGAGATGGCAAAACAGTCGCTGCTAAAGTCATAGCCTGGGAACTGTTCTCTCGACAAGATTATGTTCCCGTGGAAGTTCGATCCGTCCAAGAGATCATTGACGCTTACAAAGAAGATGGAAAATTATTATTTTTAGTGGATGATCCTTTCGGGGCTTACCGTACATACAGCGATTTTGTGAGAGACTGGGTAGTTAACATGGGAGTGCTTGACAAATACTTAATTGCCGGAAACATAAAAATTCTCGTCACTATGCGCACATACATTTGGGAAGAGTGCAAGCTGGATCTCAAACAAATCCCGCCGTTTAACATTGTGTTGACCATGTGTTCTTCGCGTCTCACCGTCGATGATCGAAGAAATATTCTGAAATATCATTTAGAGTCAAAGCACATCAATACCTCCGAGTGGGATTGGAAATGGAAGATAGATAGAATAGGAAGAACAGGTTCGTCAATGGGGTTTCCTCTGTGCTGCCATATGGTCACCGAACATAAGAACCTCCTTCAAGACCCTGTGTTCTTCCTGGAGAACCCGTGTGATTTCATCCAGGAGGAACTACGCCGGATGGCCGCTACAAGACCCGAAATGTTTTCAGCTCTCGCTCTTGTCATGATGAATGAAGGGGTCTTTGCTTTCAACGATTTAGATCCGATGAAAGAAGTTTCGTCTAAACTGCGCTATCAGCTGCACGATGTTCTTATGGTATGTGAGGCCACATTCACCTCTGTGGGTCACACCATGATACGAATTCGAAACACGCTAGAAGCTCTAAGGGGAACATTTCTACAAACTACAGTGAAGGAGTACGCATTCACTCATGAAAGTGTTTCAGAAGCTGTGGCTTTAGAATTTGGGAAGAAAAGTCCACAGTTACTGTTTAAGTATGCTCGCCCTCAGCTTGTTATAAAATCCGTTACGACACACCCTGCTTTATGTCCATATGTCAGCAAAGTCCATATAAATCGGGAACTGTATCCCAATCTGGCCACTTTGGTGACATGGGAATTGGCCGGTGGGCACACGGAGCTTGCTTTATCAAACCCATCATGGTGGGACCCGGAATTCCAGGAAGTCTGGGAAAAGTGCATTGTCTCAGAAAAACATAGCAACTGTGTTGAGATGCTCTCGGGAGGTCCATGGCAGCGAACTATACTTCACAGTGCTTCCAAGAAAGGCCTTATTCGACTGTTGAAATTCTTCAATGCTTACAGCAACATTGATATCAAAACACAGGTAGACGAAAATGGAGTTACACTCTTACATTGTGCAGCAAGTGGAGGCTTTACCAATGTTGTTGAGTTTCTGTTGAAATTAGGGATGGACCCCAATGTACAAGACAATTGTGGGTGGACGCCACTCTATACATCTGCCCTATGTGGACAGACAGCTGTAGCCCAATCGTTGTTACTGGCTGGGGCTGATCCCAACATGTGTACTATTTATGGCAGCTCGCCTCTATTCGTCGCCGCTCTTTGTGGACACTGGGAAATTTTACCTATATTACGATCGTGGGGTGCAATTCCACTGAAGAGTGGTCAGTCTTCCTTGCTTGTGGACCCTGGGTTACTGTCCATCCTGATAGACAAGGATGATTCTCATGTGGCGGCTTTATTACGGGCCGTCCGAGCTGGTCAAGTAACAGAGGTCATGTCGTTACTAGACTGTGGCATTGGTGTTAACGAGACAAACGCGTGCGGCTGGACTTCTCTTTATTTGTCCTCAGTTTGTGGGCGAGAGGATATTGCCTCTCTGCTGCTGCACAAAGGAGCTAAACCACAACAACCAACCAACTATGGTGTCACTCCAGCCTACGTGGCAAAGCTTTGCGGACATTTTAGCATCGTTAAACTTATTGATTCTTTTGAAAGTGGACTGATTGCTGCCCAATGATATGTGACTGATTCGCTGTTTGTACTTACTAATATTGTAAATGGTCATATGATTTTTGATGTTTTTACTGAAACATGTTTGAGATATATCGTATGGTATGTTACCAAACTGGACATTAACATCCACGTATAGGTTCCTATACGATGTTTTGGTCACTTTGCGTAGATACAGGTTGCACAGGTTGATGAAAACCTAACGTATCAATTATGACATACAATCATTTTGTAACAATGCAAATTTTTAACGTAGACTGCAAATTTGGATTAAACCCGCTATTGTTTCCTCCCAGGTAGTAACGTGGCTAAGATCTGATCTACACCACAACTAAAGTACGGACAAGTCCGCCTGCTTAAAAACATGTGATGTGGACCGAAATTAAAACGATCAGAATGTAGATTTAAGATTAATTAAACTCTTTAGTTATTTAATTAAAAACATCCTTGCCTGTAGTCGCGTTGTAAATAGAGTCGTATTTGCCGGCTGCCGACCGCACAATTTACGGTAACCTGCCGAATATGACTACAATCCATGACCAAGCCGTCGGTACTGTATAATATTGGGGTGAAACAGGACCGGCTATACAATGAAATAATGTGTTATGTGTAAATAGTTTTTATCGTTTAAACATGAATAAATTTCATTGAATTAGTATCACGTTTATAATCAAGATAACATTCTTAGTCATGAACTTTTGTGTAAAAAAAGCATATACGCACAATATGTAGCCTATCTTTAAACAACTCCAAGTGCATACTGATGCACTTTATATATTCAATGATACTCTTGGTGGGGCATCATTGAAATCTGTTCAGATCCTAACGCTTGCTGATACGGTTCTGCAGTCATATTCCATGCGATTTCATTGTTCTAACCGTATTTTATTTAGTCAGGCATTACTGTGCCGGCTTATCACTCTGTCCTATAAAATGAGTTTGATACAAATTCATTATCCTTGGAAGCATGTAACTTCATTGAGTTAATCATTATCAGCATTATTTATAATCATTCAACAGTTCATTTCATAATCATCTACTCGTGACAAGGTGAAAAATGACACGGTTGACCTGTCATCCTTTGAATTGCACACGAACAAGTGCAGTGGACTTTAACGCCACCTTATCCTTTATGAAAGAATCTTCCCGAGGCAAGGCGGAAAAGAAGATCGTTGCTTTAAGCCTCTCTTCCTTTCGTACCTTGCCTTCATAGACGAAAAAATCTGAGTTAACTAGACTCCACAACAGTTTCTTTCAGATGAATCGAGATGACCTCTCTGTTCCCAACCAAATCAGATTGAAGCTTTCTTAGAATTCGAAAGAGGCAGGTTAAACACAGGATAACAATTAGGCTATATACATGTAATATACACGCACGAACTTGTCCTATTAACGAGTCCAGACATCATCCAGACACGTTAATTGGCAGTGACGCCACGCGTGGTTTTTGTAGACTTAGGTGTGTAAACCACTCTCTGGTTGGCTGCTTGTTTCTACAAAACTCCAATTACATTTTTGCCACGTTTTTGCCTCAAATTGCAGAAAGGGTAGTGATGTGGAAGTCTCGTCTTACATATTTGAACCCGTGCAATGAAAGTGGGGCCACCCAACTTCTGCTAATGAAACATCGCCGTTCTTTTTATCCACCAAAAGAGAGTGACATGTCAGCGCGATGTGGGATTGCAGTGAGCCATCTTGTTAGTTTTTCAACGACTTCTCATTGTACATTGACAGTATTTATTATCAAGACCAAAGTTGGAAATATGCACATATATATTTTATTTTTGGTTTATTGTTGTTTTTTAGTTGTGTGAAGTTTTTCGAGAAAAGAATGTTCTCATTGGTAAATTTAATTAAATCGATTTTATGCTGTGTACAAATGTAAATATAAAATGTAATGTATGTAACAATAAAACAATAGTTTATATAAATATCTGGGTCACGTATTACTGAATCTCATTTAAATCGGGTTTAAATTAGATCTTTGTCTAGGGGATACCGTGATCCTTTATAACTTAGTACCTGCGAGTATACCATGTTTTAGCCATAGCAGGTGTGGTATTGGGTGTGTGGTAAAGCAAATCGACATTATTTGGAATAAGAATACAATTGCCGAATCCTCACAACCAATATCCATTATTCATGAAATTGTGTCAGCTGAACCAGCGGGCTTCCCTCATCGTTTTCTAGATTCTCCAGGTCCATTGTTTAGTGGTTAGTGGACTACTGTTCCTCTATGTATACCGCTCACTATACGTTCGTATAACCATCAGTCGACTTCAGCCATACCTCAGTCAGGCCGTTCCGCTGGTTAAAAAGTCTAGTAACTTCGTGTATCGCTGAAACGACGTTGTCCAATCAGATCACTTAGATTCCCCGAGCGAGGTGCTAACTCCCGCTACCAAAATACCCTGGTGTATTTTGAAACCAAAATGGCGTCAGAAATCCCGCTATATAAAATAACGTTAAACATCGCAAACAAATTCCTAGCTAATAAAGCAATACTGAGAATACATCATCGAGCAGAGGAAATAGTATCGACAAGCAATCGCTATTATATACGATGAGCTGGTAAACAGCTAAGAAAAAAAGCTACAACAGCAATACGCGTGTGTTGCCAAGCAATCAATCCAAAACTGAATGTCCTTAGAAAGATTAGCTCTCATTGGTTAGCCTGGTGGCGACAATACACGACATTACAAGCATTTTCAACAAGTGGTACGACCTGACATAAGATTCAGATATAGGTCGACAAGTGCTTAAACGGGTGTAACAGCTCAAAGAACCCACGCAGTCCCCTTCTCGACCTCAGATTTATGAGAGTCACACGAGATGACTGCGGCTGTCGCGCAAGTGGATTTTATACGATTTTCAGTCGATTTGTTGATTGGTCAGAAATTAAAAGCGATATATAGCCTAAGATTGAAATGCGCTTAAACACTGTCGGGGTTTTCTTGATGGACTATTTTTGTTTTGTTGGTGATTTGTTTGATGGACTATTCTGTGTCTTCATGATAATTTGTCAGTTTTTCATTTGATGGACAATCCTGTGTCCTCATGATGATTTGTCAGAGATTTTCTTGATGGACTATTCTGTGTCCTAATGATGATTTGTCAGAGATTTGTTTGATGGACTATTCTGTGTCCTCATGATGATTTGTCGGTTATTTGTTTGATGGACTATCCTGTATCCTCATGATGATTTGTCGGTTATTTGTTTGATGGACTATCCTGTCTCCTCATGATGATTTGTCAGTTATTTGTTTGATGGACAATCCTGTGTCCT
>JAVFBX010205446.1:1771-12299 GCA_034783855.1 Mopalia kennerleyi | reverse complement strand
AAAATTAGTTGACAATATTATCTTTGGAATTGAGTCACTTTAAATCTGATTTAAACCCCATTTGGGAAGACCTTTAATGTGAAGAAGTGTTTGTTGCTTCATTTAACTCCCTTTACCTGGTTCTCTTTTTTTTCAGAATCTGTGGAGGAAGAAATAGAAGATGAGACAATTGAGGAGAGTAAACAGACGTTACCACGACGACATGAGATGGAGTCTGACAGTGAAGGGGTTGTGATGGAACCAGAGAGTGACCTGAAGAAAAATCTTACTCTTAGAATGGTAATAATGATGAGAGAGGCTGTCTTTATTCTGTGTCTGTCTGAGCATCTTTTTACCGTTAACATTATACTGGAAAACAAAACAACCCTGAATTCCTAAAGCACTCATTATGATACATGGTTATAAGTTCTCTAATCCTATTGACATTTGACATAAAAAGAGGAATTCTTGCCTTTTGATGCTTGTTCTGTGATTCACTGCTGTTAACATGACAACGTAGAATGACACATTTTCTATGTGTAATACCTAAATCATGTTAAATGACGAACTTCTTGCTTGCCATTTCTGTTTGTACTTATACATTTAAAAGATTAGATTTAAGATGGCCATAGCCCTCTGGCTAAGGGTAGTTTGTCTGAAGAGTAGAAATACTGTCTTTACTTAGCACTAATGCTCTGGCTGAGGGCAGTTTGTTTGAGGAGATGCAATACTGCCTTTACTTAGCACCCTCTGGCTGAGGACAGTTTGTTTGAAGAGTAGAAATACTGCCTTTACTTAGCACCCTCTGGCTAAGGGCCGTTTGCTTGAAGACTAGCAATACTGTCTTTACTTAGCACTGGATGAAAATTAACTTTCCAACATTATGGAAATGCTTCACATCTTGGTTGGCCCCGTGGGGGAGCGGGTTGGCCAGTCCTGCAGAATACTCCCTCGACTTCCTCGGTCGATCGTAAGAAGCGAGAAAACAGGAGCTGTCTGTTGCCCTGGTGTTCTCAGAGCTAAAGGGAGACAAAGCTTATCTGTTTGTACGTTTTTTTTTGTATCCGTCGTCATATAAGTGAAATACCCTTGAGTACGACGTTAAACACCAATCAAACAAACAAACAATCTCGGTTTTCCTCAGTAATCCACTTTATTTAGGTCATATCATTTAAGTGATGTAGCCTTGAGTACGACACTAAACCTCAAATCAAATAAACCGTCTTATAAGTGGCATAGCCTTGAGTACGACACTAAACCCCAAATCTAATAAACTGTCTTATAAGTTATAAGTGCCTTGAGAACATCGCCAAACACCAATCACTTAATGTTTTTTAAATTTGTTATTGTAGGTATTAAGTTTACTTATCATTGGCTGGCAGAGACGCCTCACTTTTACCATAGGCCAGTCCACAACGACCGGTGAGGGGGACACGGTGACCTGGAATGAGATCCATCATAAGACAGAGTTTGGATCCAACTCATCCGGCCATGGTTACCCTGACCCCAAATACATTGATAATATATTGATGGAGTTGGCTGTACATGGTATAACCGAACAAGATCTCTCTTGATGGGGAATCGAAGAGTTGATGGGGCACTGGACAGCTGATGGGGCACTGGACAGCTGATGGGGCACTGGACAGCTGATGGGGCACTGGACAGCTGATGGGGAACCGGACAGCTGATCTGGAACCAAACAGTTGATGTTGAACCAAACAGTTGATATGGAGCCAGGCCAATAGCTCTTGGGGAGCAAGCACCTGTTTATTCGCTCCCTTTCTCACAAACTCTTGATGAACCATCATGCTTTGGTTTAGAGACATGCTTTTGTGGAAAACCACGAAGAAACCTAAAAAATAGCACTCTTTGGTATCATGAGTCACTTGAAGACTTGAAATCATGAACATAAAATTGAAGGAGGTTCAATAATCTAATGAACAAGGTTTGGTATAAAACCAGGAAGAAACCTCTTTAAAACCACTCTGTGAGATTTTCATGTTCTCCCTCAATTTGTGACACTGGGCTGGGATGTTCAATTTGTTATGTCATGAAGCAACTCAATTGTGATATGCCATCGAGTTACAATGGTTTAAAGTTAATACACTTTTGAGAAACCTGCCCCTGAATATCAGTGCCAGATATATGCCTTTGTAGAACTCTGTGCACACTTTCAAGAAACTTCGTAAGAATATTTCTTACCATAAATGACCTCGCCTTACGGTAGCTACTGAGGTTTAGGGCTTCTAATCATGTAATTGGCCCGCCGAGAATCTCCCGCAGCCCGAAATCATAAATTTAGCAGACTTACCGGCCTGTTATAGTTCCATATCCCGACTCCCCATCAAATTAGTTCCATGTATTTTTTTGGCATTAAGTGTGCTTCTTCAATTTGTCAAAGATGTATTTCACTCACCCTTCTGCAACAAATTCTAAATTTTTTCAGTCAGGAAGCCAAAATTTGACAGCCATGTTTATATCCCAGCAGGCAAAGTGTATCAAGTGGTCCTTAGGAAGACATGAATATTCATTGTTCTAATGACCTAGATAGTGGATTTCACGAGCTTCATTTTCTCATACGGAAAACTAAATATTTTCTTACTCACAACTAGTGCTCTGTCCTTTTGATTGGCCATCGCCCATCGGCTCAGGTTGTCATTGTTTTGAAAAGTTTTAAACAAGAAATAATTGTCTGTTTAGCTGGATCAATCATGGAGAGGTATAATCATAAATCTTTGTTTACTACATTTATATCGAAAGCAAGGCTATTTGCATAATAGTTGATTACCCAGAAGGCCATATTCACAGGAAATCTTGATTGTGAAGAAGGAAAATGGCGGCTTGACTACAAGAACTTGAACAGTGCTGTTCCACTTTTTTAAACGCGGCTTCTGGCTGATTTAAGGACGCAATTGCCATAAAAAATGTATCGCAGCGTTCAGATTACAAAACATAACTGGACAGTAGTTAATTGAACACATACAAGTCGGTAAGTGTAAAAACTTATAATTACACGGTTAGGAGAGCTCAAACCCTGTATCTCTAGAGAAGGCTAAATGAAATGATAGACGATTTGAGATACAGAACTCTGCATCTAGGCCCAGCCGGGTCACCTAAGATAAACTTTGCAAATCTTTTCTATCAAAATACGAGAAGCATTTATGGCAAATTAAACTTTTTGAATGCTTTTTTAAGTAAGAATCTCGAACATTTTGTGTTATTATCAGAAACCTGGCTAAAAATGATGTTGATAGCGCAGAAATCCTAAGCGACAGATACGAACTATTTCGCAAGAATAGGAGTTCACGTACTTCCAATAAGGAACGAGCAGGTGGTGTTCTTGTTGCCATAAGGAAAGACTGTGCATTCCAATGAAAACGACGACGATGTGGAGACTGATATAGAAATTAAATGAGTGGAAGTTACAATGGCTTATCATAGCAGATTATTTGTATCGACGGTATATCTCCCAACAGACTCAAATCTTAATATTCCAAATTGGAGCTGTCAACTTTCTAGACCTTGGTAGTGTTTTTATGGAAACCACCGATACTGCTGTTACGTCAGATCACACAGCTGTGGCAGGTAACTTGAATACCGAACAAAGCCCGATTTCCAAAATCGTTATGTGTACAACCCGTAAGGCTGACTATCATCATATACGTAGATTACTACAATGTGTCCAGTGGAGTATTTTGATCAGTTTTGGGTGCGTCAACGAAGGCTTGTGTTTATATACGACGTTATTCTCTAGGCTGTGCGTGAATCGGTTCCAGTTGTAAAGCTTCGGAAGAGACGATTTCCTGTATGGTACGACTCCGAACTGAGTAGTTTCGTCATAGAAAAGGAACTTGCACGGAAGGACTACAACGCTCATAACATAAACAGCGAGTTTTTAAAATTTATATACACCTTCATTTACCCGCTGATTGATGGAAACGCTGATTGAATGACCGCAACAACTCAACATTCCCCGCGACGTGTTAAACTTTGATTTCGGCATTAGACACGAGGTAAACAAAATGCGAACCAAACAATTAATTAACAATTATTTCCAACAATTAAGCGCTTTAAAACGCAATTTGATTGGCTCTTGATTTCTAGTCTCCAACAGCCCCCTGTGGTGTCCGTCTCGCACTAAACATTCTCGTATATGCAGCGGCTGAAATGGACAGTCAGTAGTAAAAAGAGTTATCTTAATTTTAGTACTTTGCCGGAAGAACTTAAAAGGTTACAAAAATCAAAATATACCGATTATATCTCTAAAGTTACAATTAGTTCAGTGGAAAGTAACTCCAAACCATTTTGGAGTTACATTAAAAATAAGAGGTTGCTGCGTAGTAGCTTATTTTAACATTGGTAATGTGTCGGTGACGTCATCAGAGGCTATTGCCATACATTTTAATAAATAATTTGAAAGCGTATTCGTACAGGATGATTTAAATGCTATTGAGCAGCTTTATGCACGGACAGAAAAGCAGCTGTGTATATTTTCTGTTACATCTGATGATGTTAAGCACATTTTGGACAGTTTAGACATTACTAAGGCTATTGGTCCTGATGATATTCCTGGTTTATTGTATAAAGAATGTTCGGAGGAGTTATCTGTGCCTCTATCTACTAGTACCTTATTCAATGCCTCGCTGGAATCCGGTGTTTTTCCTGATGCATTTAAACAGGCTCATATAATACCAGTATATAACTCCAGTGGTGACAAACATGATATTTCCAACTATTGGCCCATATCCCTTTTGTCAATTATGGCTTAAGTTTTTGAAAAAGGTGTTTACCCACATTTTAATAATCATGTATCCAATGCAATTTGTCAAAGCCAGCATGGATTCGTATGTAATAGGTCAACAACTACAAATTTAATGTGTTTTACTGATTATGTATTAAGATGTTTTAATGACAACCAACAGGTAGACACTGTTTATACCGATTTCTCTAAGGCCTTTGATAAACTTCCTCATCTGTTATTACTTAGAAAAACTAAAATCATATGGAATAAACGGAAAATTTATTAACTGGCGTCACTCATATTTGAAAGATCGATCTCAACGTGTAATAATAAATGGTCATAAATCCAATTTGTGTCCCGTCTCACCAGGCGTACCTCAAGGGTTTTTGTTGGGTCCTGTATTCTTTATTTTGTAGATCAATGATCTGCCTTCTCTATCTGAACTTTATATAGTCTACTCTATTTTTCGGCCAATTTTATTTCAATCTGATGGGATCGATTTCCAAAGAGATGTGAACAGATTTGTAAAAGGGTGTGAACAGTGGAAGCTCTTCCTAAAAGTTTATAAATGTTTTATTTTATCTTTTACCAACAAAGTTAAAAAAGTGATTTTGATTATTCTTTTAACGAATCCATAATTGCGAGAAATACAGAATGTAAAGATCTTGGGATATATTTAAAATGTTCAATGAATTAGGATTTACATGTATCTAAGGTAAAGTGCTTCAAATGTTGGGTTTTATAAAAAGAAACTGTAAAGGATTTAACTCCTCTAAAAGCTTAAAATCTTCATATTGTTCAATGATAAAAGGTATTTTAGAATATAGCATTATTCCTACTGATGAGTTTCACAAAGTAGAGTAACTTGCAGCTCCAATTAAAGATACACATGATGGATACATGGTGATTCAATATTTCGATTTATTTTTAAACCATTGTCAAGAAAGATTCTTATTTTAAATTGTTTAAATGGTTTTAAAATAAATCGAAATATTGAATCACCATGTACCCATGTGTATCTTTAATTGGAGCTGTAAGTTTACTCTATTTTAGAATATTGATCGCCTGTTTGGGCATTCTGGCAAATTACATATATTGAACAAATTGTGTACGAAAGAGATTAATCAGATACTTGTGTAACAAATCAAAGATTGATTATTTCACTGACTACTATGCCGCTCACTTAAGTGCTTATAATTCAGCAACTTTATAAAGTAGACGGAAATATCTCAAACTTTTAAACCTGCATAAATGTTTAAATGGGACTATCAACCGTTTTATCTAACTAGTCAATTCAAAATTAATGTACCTAAACGTGCGTTACGGAGGCAGTGGGTCCATGGTAGAGTTTGAGGGTGGTGGTGTGGTGGTGGAGGGTTGGCTCCTGCGCAGTTGATTGTGATAAGTTAAAGATATTCCCAAATGGTTGATACCTAGAAAACGTATAATAATAGTCCAATATTCACTTAACGATTTGCAACTTGTTTCATTAAACAATTCGCGTAGTTGTGAAGAAATTGGGATTCGAACAGCTCCGTGATTTTCGAGTGACGTCACCAGGGGAATTCACCAAGGGACTTGTATCTATAAAAACCTCACCGCCATTTTGTTATTCTCCAGATATCCCCCCCCCCCCTCCCCCCGTGTCGTTCACTGTATCTGCGTCATCCATAAATATAAACAGAATGCTTGTGTAGCATTGTATTTGGCTAAAGATTAAATCATGTCAAATTTCTTTATGAAACTGAGGACTGAAAGCTTAGTAATATAGTAATAAATATCCAAACCTAATTATACAATTTCTGGATAACCACTTCTTGTTTTGTGATAGAACACAAAGTTTCGATACATTTGCCCGTATCGTCATCAGGTGTAAATTGACTGAAGAAAATATTATGTTTATGTTCCACCACCTTTATCAGGCGTTTTTATCATGAAAAATCTGGTCATAAGATAAATTACCATCCTCAATTGGCTATCTAAAGATTGATTGATTGATTGGTGTTTTACGCCGTGCGTGAAAAATTTCGTTATAGAACAATCGCAGAATCGCCATTTTGAATTTCCTGATCTAGCGATCCTTCGTGTACCGACTTTAAAGTGAATAAAACAAATTCTAAGCGTCTGAAAAATACGGGATTTATTTTACAGAAAGTTTATAGTATTATCTTTGTAATTCAATCTGATTAAAAACCCATTTGGGAATTCCTTTAAAAATCGCTGTAACTTCTGATGATACTGATGATGAATTTTCTCCGAATCCGACAGGGCAGATCGTCGTAATTTCCCTTCCGTCTCCTGATTGAGTTTGTATAATGCATTGGAAGTTGATTCACAGCCTTGCTGGTGGCGGCGTGTTGCAACGCTTCCGATAACCGAGGTTCCACCAACGCCATCGTTTTCACCGAGGTCATCCTGCTGCCTGGCTGTGGATGGTGTTAACGTTTCCCGGTCAACAGCGAGCCCACGGGGAACCAACGACGACACGTTTCCTGACAACTTTGTTAGCCAGGAGACGGAGCTGTGTTTTGTACGGTTGCAATCAAGCCTTCTGACGTTGCGTGAGAGGGACTAGAGCTGACATGCATGTTGTCCATACATTCACCATGTAGGGTGTCGAAGACTGAGACGTGTGGTGGACCACGACTGTCTTGACGTTTGGGTCAAGCATCTTTAGATCATGTAAAACTCGACTGGTTTTTATTAGGTCAGTGCATGGTTCAATCGACAACAGCATTGTTAACTAAAGGTTGGGGTCAACCGGAGTCTAAGGAAGTATGGTAAATACGTTCGATGGGGTTGTGGTGTGTCCAGTTGTAGGGATATCACGCCGCCGCAAGCCAGAACACACCCAGACAGAGTGCGACCGCCCATAGCTCAAACGTAAGCAGGCAATGCACACCACACCGACACGTTGTTGGAAAGTTTTTTTTGCTAGTCCACCAGGGTTGTCGTTCCATGTCATTGTCTCTTGTCTCTTCATTGAGGGTTGCCCATCGACTAACACCGGTGCAGGGGTGGTGTGTTTAAATACGTCTCAAAGCAGTTGCAGAAATCCATGAATTGAAACTGACAGGCCAACTCAGCCACTTGACCCTATCGAAGGTCTTACCACGGCTTTTGTCTATGGTGGGCCAAGTGCGTCTTAAGTCGACACTACATGACGTGAGCGTTTAAAAATGACTAGGTGTTAAACCAGCCAATCAAATCGCCTCCTTTCAAAGAAAAACCTTCTTTTTTTATTATATCACGTCAAATTTATTGTCTCACGTCAGTTTTTACGATCTTACGTGAGCTCGGTCAAAATGCACGCGTCAGAAATTTTCTGTCATGTATGTTGTTCCAAATGACGTGTCCTAAAATTATTTGACGTGTAAGATTAGGTTTTCATCACGTAACATAGCACACCGGAAACGTCATATAACGATTTTGTCGTGTATCAAAGTATACAGGAAACGTGATGAAGACAAACCGAAACATATCATTCTTAACTAGCCAATCACAGGGCTGGAGTAATCACTTTTCCGCACATTGTAAGCCCACCGCAGGTCTGAACCTTCACATTGTTAAGAAGAAATCGATTCCTGACATTTCCGGCGTGCTGTGTAACATGACAAAAACCTAATGTTTCACGTCAAATAATTTGAAGACATGTTATTTTGAACAACATACACGACGAAAACGTTCGGACACGTGCATTTTAACCAAAGATCATGTTAGATAACAAAACTTGGCGTGAGACAAAAACTGTGACGTGGTGTTCTTTGAAATAATGCGGTTTGATTGGCTGGTTAAACACCTAGTCATTTTTAAACACTCGCGTCGACTTAAGACGCACTTGGCCCATCAGTCAGGTGCCCATTCGGTTACGCCCATTTTATACACTCTGGCTATATAACGAGACTTTTTGCTAGGCTACATATTCGTTCATTCGTTCAGTCCAACGCTTTGAACACACAACATGGACGATAATCGCCTGGAAACCGAGTCCCATTATACATGAATTATCCGCCAAGGGTTGTAATGCCGAGTAGCTCGGATATAAAACCCTTGGCTTGCGTAAGTGATTTTATCTATCATGTCCGATGAATACTAGTTATGTTTCTATGTCAGCTTATTTGTTTTTGTCTTTTTCTTTATCTACATTCTTGTGGGTATTGGTCAACAATTACTAAGCTTAGTTTGATTAACTAGTCATTACCAGGGCCATTGTCCGTCGCGGCTGGTTGGGAACATTGTAATACCTAGTAAATCCCACATAATCACAGAAAGCAAAGTATTAATTTAGCAGAGTAAACTTACAACTTCAATAAAAGATACACATGGATACACAGTGATTTAATATTTCGGTTTCGTGACACGATCAATGACAATGGTTTTAAAATAAAATGTTTCCTTGTTCATTGGGGTCGTAGGTTCACGCTTCTTTGTGAATTTTATCAAAGAGAATAATGCTATAAAGTATGATTGCTTGCCGTTCCGCATGTAAACCCCAGATTATCACAGAAAGTAAAGTATTGATTAATTGCACTAAGTCAATGGTTAAAGCTAGGATTCAGGCTGCAATGAAATGTATACATATAAAGGGCATTACTTTTTGTGTTCGTTCATGTCATGTAATTGTCTAGAAGAATTATATCAATTGAGCAAAGAAACCTTGAAATATTTGTACTTTAAACAGTATAGAGAAGCGCTGTGCCACTATTGAACAATCACATTTCTTTGTCGGGACAATACCCTTTATCCTCACTGCGTCACAAGACCTAATCAGCTGTCAAGATTATTCACCCCACTTGATGAACAGTAAAATGCAGCAAGAGTGTAAGTCATATAGACGTCATGAGCAGGGTCGGCCACGCCCTAAATGAAAACAACCAGTGGTTATTGGGCGGTATATATTCGGCCTCCTTAAGAGATTTTACAAATGATAATTGCACCTCTTTTGTCAGCCTGATAAATGGTATCATTTCAAGGGTCCTTGCTCGGAGTGTTCTCTCTGATAGAATCAGCCGTTTGAGAGTTCTGTGTCTGTAGAGTGTTAGCGGGTAACATGTCAACTTAAATATCCTTGAGTATACGACGACTAAAATCAATCGAACAAACAATATACTATAAACAATGGTAACGAAGGAGAGTAATATATAATAACACTTTGATTTCTGTAATGCCTAATACGCACAGGAGTGTGTGTATGGCACTTTGTCCTAAACTTAGGATTATTTTATCATTATAGGATACCATTCCGACAATATGTCCTCCACATCTACACGAACAATAGCGGACACACTGAAAAACTTTACAGTTAAAGACAAAGGGGACCAACACTTGTTTTCCAACTCTTACGGTTCTTTGTTAGGGGTGCCGTAACCTTAGCTCTGTACACCTATTGTAATCGTTCCGTTTCCTGTTCACTATTAGGAGCGCAGTAGCATTCGCTCTGTACACCTATCGTAGTCGTTCCGTTTCTTGTTCACTATTAGGAGAGCAGTAGCTTTCGCTCTCCACACCTATTGTAATGGTTCCGTTTCTTGTTCACTATTAGGAGCGCAATAACTTTAACTCTGCAAACCTATTGTAATTGTTCCGTTTCTTGTTCACTGTAAGACGCGCAGTAGCTTTCGCTCTGCACTACTATTGTAATCGTTCCGTTTCTTGTTCACTATTAGGAGCATAGTATAGCCTTCGCTCTGCACACCTATTGTAATCGTTCCGTTTCTTGTTCACTATTAGGAGCACAGTAGCCTTCGCTCTGCACACCGATTGTAATGGTTCCATTTCTTGTTCACGATTAGGAGCGCAATAACTTTA
>JAVFBX010205435.1:0-12300 GCA_034783855.1 Mopalia kennerleyi | reverse complement strand
CACCCAGTGAGATCCAACGAGACGCTATGTAACGTGTAAGAGTTATGTAACAGTATGCACGCCTCAAAAACCGTGCACAAAAATATGTGCATTTCAAATATTGGATGGTGTACAAACAAGACGATCGACAATACCCGTCACTTCTCGGTATCACCCTTAACAAGGAAGCTTGGTCGACATTGACCAATCCAGCCATTAGATCATTAGACCGTTAGATCGCCAGATGCGCTACCACCTGCAGGACGTCTCGGTGGTGTGCCTGACCTCTGTGTTATTTTCACTGCAGAAGTACTGCTGTGCCTTTGGAAATATCCCTGGCCGAGGCTACCCAACATATGTGTTTGACCCGTGATCTGATGACAACTCCGGGGTTTGTCCCCTTCCTACCTAAGCCCTAGACCGTGGGACGTCACTCGTATGTGTCGCCTGTTTCAATGACGCGTCCGAGATCGAGATGTGACGTCTCCTGCCAATGCTGATGTGTTTCTTAACCACTTGGCTGTCAAACAGGACGATCGTCGCTTCGAGAAAGTATTTACGGATATTTTGGAGATGTGTCGACCAATACGGAGCCCACCTCCGTCACTGTGGACAATTCTATTTTTGTCTTAATTTAAAAACCGTAGCTCATCGGTCTGACCTACAAACCTACAAATAACCATAAATTTTTCATTTTGGCACTATGTTCAGTACTAATAAAAATGATCTTTTTCACATTTCATCTGTTGCGTTGTATTCTCCACTTTTCGTTTTCTACCGTCTGCGTTAGGCTGTCTAATCGACCGTCCATCAGACAGCCTACTCTTTTGTCTATCACTGACGGTCCAGATCACAGGTCACACCGATCACTCCGACTTCACTACATCAAGCAAGCCTCGCCAAGCACCCGAGGCATAGCGGGCTTCGCTGTTGATTAAAATTTTTTTATACATTTTAATTAGATGATAATAGTAAGCACCATCAGCACCGTGTCTCGCGCTGTGCACTCATTGATGCACCGAGGCGTATATCAGGCGTGATTCTGTCGTAATCATAGTTGCCTCGGTGCAGGATTTACGAGCCTACAAAAACTTTGTCTTGACGATGTTTGACGAAGGTCGGGTGAATTTAGGACGTTTACCCGTGTTGAAACAATTCACCGACGACGTGTGTGATCGAGCACAACACCCTGACACCATACGCCACTACTCCGACCACACCGTGTTAACCATGCTTGACGACTTGTCCCGAACTGTTTTGGGGTATCACGTGTGTCGTCGTTGGCAATTTTCGTCCTTCGTGTTAACACAAATAACGTCACCACGGTTTTCACACACTCCGCATGGGGAGGGGACCACAAAACAACACGTCAGCGAGCAACGCAGCGACCAACGCAGCGGCTATGTTCACGTTCCCGTTAACGATCCTGCCAAAGACGCTCGAGAAGACGTTGCGACGGTTGTATTGCAAACCTACCAGCCCGGCGACCTACAGTAGTGTGAATGGCTTATGGAAGGTGGTACGTGATAAAGGTAACATCGTGTCGAACGTTCAAGTGGTGGCGTGGTTGAAAGGGCAACTCACCTACAAGCATGCGTATTTGGTGGACATGCAAAGCTTGACCAAACACAACGACGGATACCGCTATTTCCTCACCTGTATGGATATCTTCTCCAAATACGCTTGTGTCTTACTGACCATCGCCTTTAAGAGCATCTTTGCCGCGGGGCGACAACTGCTTTATTTACACACGGACGAAGGGACGGAATTTCTCAACAGAGGATTTCGATAGTTTTTACAACGCAGTCACGAATTATATTTCCAAACCTGGAACAAAATGAAAGCCTCGGTGGTCGAGCGGTTTAATCAAACGTTCAAAGGTCGGATGAACAAGTATTCTTCAGCGGCCAATACACGACGCTACATCGATGTCGTGCAGGATTTGGTGGCGGGGTACAACGAGGCTTACCACCTTAGTATTTGGCGAGCCCGACCCAGGTCACGGTCGATTAGCAAGACAACATCTGTCAGCGTTAATATGTAACGAAGGAGCCTCAGCCACCTTCGAAGCAAGTTCGGTTTTTAGGTGGTGGATCAAGAACGTATCAGTAAAGTCACAAGATTATTTGGAAAGGCCTATTTACCAAATTGGAGTGCAGAACTCATTCGAATTCAACAATGTCCTCTCAACGACCGGTCGTGTATACATTAGAAGACTTCGTAGGCGAGGTATTAGCCGGTACGTTTTACGAGGCTGAATTACAACGACGCCCGGGGATGTGAGTAGGAAGAGATACTGAAGACGGAAAAACATCAGGGAAAAACTTCCATTGGGTAAAGTGGTTGGGTTGGACTTCGAGTTTCAACACCCCATTCCTGCACGGCGGTTAATCGTTGTAACACTCTCCACGAAGATAGCTCGTTATCCACCAAGTGTGGATCGACAACCTTGGTGGACTTACACCCCATCTTTACGTGTGGGTGTGGTGGGCAGTGCTCTACTAACGTTATGGCTGTGGACGTGATTAAGTAAACAGCACCGCGATCGGTCGAACCAGACACGACGCCACGGACGTCACCGACAACTGCAACGACAATGTCGTCACCGACAACGGCACCATCAGCCCTGACACCAACGTCAGCATCGACAACGTCATCGTTAGCACTGACAACAACGTCTGCACCGACAATGTCAACCCTGACACCACCGTCACAGTCAGCCCTGACACCAACGTCACCAACACCATAGTCAGCCCTGACATCCCCATCAGCCCTTTTTTACCTTTCACAATTGACTCCGTGAGTCGTCCCTAGAGATCCTACCACGACAACCGCGGGTTATTCCAGCACAAACTGCACTATCATCACCACCACCATCACCCCCACCACTACAGGACCCGAGAAAACTGTGAACCCGCTGGGACACCGCTGACACCGTCACCTCGAACACCGACAATGACGTCCCCTTGACCCTAAGCCCCTCGTAAACCTACCCGTTCCCTTCAGTCCTGTCACCCACGTCTCCAGCCTGAGACGTTGTACAACACGTCGAAGACGAGGTGTTGAGCAGTTCCCCCGTCTCTCTACGTAAAGAAGCGCACCATTTGTAACAACGCATCACGACAAACTCTACCACCGTCTGGAATGAGACGGAATGTGGTTATCGATGGACGTGTCCTGTACGAGACGCGCTTGGTCGATCTCAGTGACGACGCCTGCGAGGTCGACGTCACGAAGCGACCCAAGGTCGCGAGGCCTTGGTCTGGGCGCTCAAAGCGATGAACATCCGGTGAGAGTGGATCCCCAACAGAACATGCTTAAACCCCGACCATCCCTCCTTCAGTTGATCGATTTTGGAGAGACCACCGGCAGCCACAATAGTGCAGTCCTCACTCGCCTCACTGCAGGACCTCAACAGCCCGGTCGGGGCTTCGTCCCCAGTCGTGTGAATCCTGTCAGTGCGCTCGCCCACAACACAGCCTCACACGTCACCAAGTAGGTCACCACGGCACGGAGAGACGCCGGGCGACCTGTGGCGAACACCCAAAGGGAGGAGAGCCGCAGGGAAACCATCCACCACGAGATCACCCACCACGTGGGATCCACTGGGGGTATGACTGATGGTTCCACTGGGGGTTTCTTGAGGCGGCAGCGACGTATATTAAAAGACCGACGTCCACCAACCCCACCTCAGTTGCGTGTGACTGCCTGTGAGGTCGACACGTTTTACGTGACCTTACCCAGCAACAGTTCCATTGGGGTGATTCTCAACAATACGATCACTCATTGCCCGACCCAACTGCCCCAGGCTAACCGGTTGACGGGGGAGAGGGAATGCGGCTTAGTAAGTGTCCAGTACCCCCACACATGGTTCAACATCCAAAACAAAAACGAAGCGGGCCTGCTTATTCACCTCAGGGAAATTCTCAGGGAGCACGCCACGGAGAGCCGTAGGGCGAACCCCCCATGACCAGCCGCAACCATGTGGCGGGGCGGCTTATCACACTCGGTGAGCACACCATGGGAAGAGTTAACACCCACAGGGTGGAGAGCCGCAGGAAGACCATCTACCACGAGATCACCGCTACGAGATGGGATCCATACGGGTCCCACTGGGGGTCTTATGGGGCGACAGTGACATTCACCTCTCCGTTGGAGTCCCTTTTAAGAGACAGACGTCCATCAACTCTGCATCAGGCACGTGTGACTGCCTGTGAACGAGATGTTTACGTTACCTTACACGGCAACAGTTCCATTGGTGTGTTTCCCTACAATACGATCACCCATTACGCAACCAAACTGTCCTAGGCTATCCGGTTGACGGGGGATTGGGAATGATGCTTAGTGAGTGTCCAGTACCCCCACAGTTGGTTCAACGTTAAAAAAAACGAAGTGTACATCGACATTATCCAACTCAAACATCGATCCATGGAACACATGCACCGGCTTACGCTTGTTCCAAGGTCCTATCCCTCACCCGCAGTGCTGGCCAAAACCTTGGACAGGTTTTTGAAACACACACATTTCTCCCAGCTGCATGACATCGAAAACGCCATGACTTTCGCCTTTAATGAAATGGCCTGCGACTGAAGCCGCCCAACACCTCATTCAAGCAAATTGACAGATGTTTCCACCAGGACAGCGTACATGACGCATACCGGGACGTTCAGCTCCTCTAGCGCGGGGTATAAAAGGTCGGTTGAGACGGCTCGGCGTCAGTCGAGCGCGAATACTCCGACGGATTAAACTCGACATCTTCAGCTTGCCGTTCGTACAACCGCCAACGTGTGATGGGATGAACAGTGAGTTTGATTTGTGGGCCCTTTGACCGACTCACTGCAGTATGGAGACGAATCGGTGTGAAACGTACTACCACGTGGCCAGCATTAGCGGTCTAGTAGAATTCTGCATTACCATCGCTGACAATGGCAAGTACGTGGATTTGAGCAACACATTTTTCTACGTTAAAGCGAAAATCGTCAAGTGGATGGTACGAATTTGGTGGATGCGGATAAAGCCGCCGACACGAACATGTGGCTACACAATCTATGGCAGCAGGTTGATGTCAGCTTGAACGATAACTTGGAGAATGCCTCCACCAATATGTACTCTTACAGGGCTTACATCAAAACCTTACTGTCTTACGGACGCGAGGATAAAGACCCCCCAACTGGACATGGCACTCTGGTTCGTGCATCGCATGAGGCTCACGGGAAACATTTGCTCGGACATTGGCTTTCAAGACCCGTATCTCCCCAACCACATCAGTGTGCAAGTGCGACAAAACCGTGCTTAGGACGCATTCAGCTTACATGAAGAGCCCGATTAGAAAGTCGTGCGTGCTCATCAAGTATTTCGCCATCCCCAAACGGAAAACAGCCGTCAATGAACAAAATTTGTCTACCATTCTAGGCATGGTAGACAATATAGCCTTCGACGGCACTTGCAGCGAAAAACACTTTTCAATTTCAACACTTGAACTACCTGGCTCTGAACGGTCGGCAAATTACATCACAATCCTTCACACACCACGCTTCAACGACAACATGTTCGTGCGGTCGTACTTGTTTACCGGTGAGGGGAAAATCTACCGGGAAGACGACACGACATCTCCCGCCACGAGTTTCAAGGCAGCTACATCTTGTTCTGTTTCAACATGTCCCCCAACTTGGACAGCGAGCTTATTCCAATTCAGAAAGGCGACCTCGCCAGACCTCATTTCCAAAGATGATTAACGTGGTGTGATACGCGGAATTTGTCACCGTGATTGAAGCGGATCGCAGAAAGAAGAAAGAAAAGAAAGCGAACAAAAAAAAAACACGATGTACACCACGCAATTTTAGTGGGCGTTGGAGGTGGACCCCCGCACGTCGCACGTATTTTCAGGCGTCCTTCCCCGGAATCATAGACCACCGCAACCACACCCTCCAGGAGGGTATATTTTAAACACTAACCCCTGTGATCGACCCGGTGATCATTCACTCTCAGAAAAAAGGTTCTGAAATGGTTCTTCGTATGTCACGAAGGTTCTTCAAAGATCCTATGGTGGTAAATGGTTCTTAAGACAAAATCAACGACCAAAAGGTTCTTCGCGGTGAAAAAGAGTTCTTTGCTAAGGAAAATGGTTCTTCGTGCGAAATGAAAACGAGTCTATGGTCACGTGATAATTTGAAATCCAGCGTCCATGTTCACCATTTTGTGATTGTCGAACTGGGAGAAGTTTCCAAGCAGGTTTTGCATTTTTTAAACGACAGAACCATATTTAGAGGGTTTTTCAAAGAACCATTTTTAGAGTGTTCTTCAAAGAACCAATAAAGGTTCGCTATATGATCCACTCCGAAGAACCTATAAACGTTCTAACTAGCTCTGTTTTCTTAAAGTGTTGGATGGCAGTGTAATTTGACCTTGATGATCAGGAGGAGTAATTCAATTCGTACGGAATTGTCACCAGGGATCAAACAGTGGTTGACCAAGACGACGGGACGTTGGACGTGGGGCACGCAGACGTTGCAGTGACACGACAGCCGTGTGCGGTCAATATTGTCTGGACTACGTCATACACTGATGTTGAAACATGCCAAAACCACAGATCGTGCCCTGTTTGAAGCAAACGACGTGATGGTGTATGATTTTAACGGATGCACTTTCAAACCTGAACTGAACTTTGAACATTGTAAAGACAAAAAACTATGGGTTCGTTTGCTGTAGTAAGTGTTGGTCTTGTTGTTCAAACCCGTGTTCAAAATAAAAGAAAACAAAATGTGTCCGAGTTTGTTTCTTTTCAAATTTCTAGAGAGATGTAGAGAAGTTTTTCGAAGGTGGCTGGTGGTAGAAGGTCGCTTGTCGTGGTGGTGTAGTGATGAGTGGTGATGTTTGTTGGATTTCTTAGAAGGTAGTAGAGATATAAGCAAAGGGTGTCCTTTGTTGGGCGTACGAGCGCAAACGTTCTCTCGAGGGAAGAGTTGGACGCCACGGTTGGTACCCAATGCACCCTTCGGGGCGTGTAGCACGTCGCGGTACATCTCCATGGTTACGTTGATACGGCCCAAAGGTGCAGGAGATTTTTTCACCCCCGGTCCCGGAGCAATAGTAGGTCTTCGGACAGCGCTATATCATTTCCCCAACGCTCTTCCTTGAATAAGCCAGGCGTTCTTTTGTCGACTTAAGGCGTAGTGGTCCCGCTATGGCCTCTATTTAGTGCGCTCGGCTTCGTAAGTTTGACGCTGTCCCGGTTTGAACAGGGGTTCCCGATCAGGATATGATAATACTATGTACGCCGAATCCGTATCCATTTCACAGTACCCCCATTCACCGCGGTGGAAGAACGTAATGAAGCCTTAATAAAACTCTAACATGCGTTGTCTGCTGTACTGGTAGACCATGAACCTGATTTTTAACGGTAGGTTGTATTTGATGGTCTTCCTGCTGGTGCTGACTTTGAAGATCTCGTCGTCGATAACACACGTCTCTCGAAAAAATAAGGTGAACTGATTCGTTTCAGGGCCGCCGTCGCGTCGCAGATATAGACATCGGTGTGTGTTTCGAGGCAGGTGGTCATTTTCCCATAGACAGAAATACCTAACAGTTTCACCAATGATTTTTTTTTATCGGCGTACTTGAGACACATGATCGGTAAACAGTTTAAAGCACGTGCTGGACAGGTACTTCATCAGCTAGTAAATTTTTGTGACGATGAGACCTTGGTTCAGGTACCGGCGAAGACGCTGTATCCCCAAGAGAATCTTATTACCGCACATACTCCTGATCAACATACGTCTGGGGGGTTGTTAAAGGTCTTCCCAAATGGGTTTTAAATCAGATTTAAAGTGACTCAATTCCAAAGATAATATTGTCAACCAATTTTAAAAAAATATCCCGTATTTTTCCGATTTGTAGATTTGTTTTTATTAACTTACAAACTTGCAACTTTGCAAACAAGTTATTCAAGCTATGATGTAAGCAGGGGAAATTTCCATCTGAACAATCCGAGTCCATACCGGAAATACACAATTCGTTGGAGAATAATAAAATGGCGGCGATGTTTCTATATATACTAGTCACGTGTTCTTTTCTCCTGATGACGTCACTCGCTATCGCTGAGCTGTATGTGCTAATAAATGTTGCATGTTTAAATCACACGTTCGCCGATTTTTTTCAATGAAACAAATTGAAAATCGCCCAGTGGACATTGAATTATTTTTATAAGTTTTATAGGTATCAACCATTTGGGAAGACCTTTAATGATTGTAGGACTAAATTTGTCAAAATGCAAATTAAGAAGAAGAGTGCAAACAATTTGGAAAACCTATAAATCAGTCCTCCTTAAATTACGTTTGCATAACCATGGGGAGGCCCCATTTTATACGTTCTCTCCAATAGCACAGGCTTGCACCACTGGCAACAAGAGCTTGAGTAAAAGCCCAGCATGGAATATTATAATCGAGTTTGAATAGAATCCCCCAAGTGACGGCATCTCTAGACAAGAATACACCAAACAAAACCCTACACGACATCTTGAAATGTGGAGTTGCCTTGTTTAATGGAACACTGCCTACTAAGTTTGATTCGAATTCCACAAAAAGTTTTCAAGTTATTAAACATACAGAAACCAAACTTAAACTTTGCCAGTTGCCCCACCTGTAGGTCGACATGCGCCAAAATCTATCCCTCATGAGGTCTTGTCACATGGAACACACACACAATTAAAGTTTGATTTGAATTCCATAAGCGTATTTCAATTTATTGTCCGGAATCCAAGGAGTTGACGGACAGATAGCCCCGTAACATAATACATCAAATGATGGTTTATATTAAAACAAGTCCGGACATAAAACAAAGACATCCTAAATCAGCTTCAAGTTGCCCTTCAGCTCCAAAGAGAGATGGCTTCAAACTACACATTATATGCAGGTCCAAGCGCATCTGGGCAAAACGAAGCTCTAACCTCTCATCGGCCAAAGGTTCTGTTCATGGCTGACACTCAATTTTAGTGCATAACATCAATAACAAAGGAGACAAAATATATTCCAATATAAGATTTGTTAAATACAGCTTTAAGATGGGTCTTAAAATAATAGTATCAATAGAAGCCAACATAAGAATAACAACAAAACAGCATAAAAACAAGCATAAACATTTACAAATACCATAGCAGTAATTTAATCTGTTGGTTAAAAACATGTTCAATTCAATGCTTGTTGAGACGAATCGGCACTCCAGAGAAATGAAACCATTGTCATTTGTGTAGGCAGTCTCTGATGAACGTATTAATGGCATGGAGTGAACAAATGCTCTAGTCCGGTAAAATAGAATCAATTAACATAAATAAGAATTGGTTTGGTTTATTTTAATTCGAGCTAGATTCATAAAAAAGCTGTATATGTTAATGGTTGGATCCATCGGTTCTGCTCCTCAAATCCAAACATTTGACATTTCTTGTAACTTTTAAGACGTGTCATGTCACATTTAATACATACAATTCTATTTAAAATAAAAATGCATCAAAGTTTTTAAAAAAAATCCCCTTTAAAAAACAATGATTACCATATACATATCACGTATGTACATATCTACATCCAGAAAGAAAATTTTGTAACAGAATTTAAATCCATCATTATTTAGTGACTTTTAACATCTCTCATTTTTAACAGGAATTATTTTCACCTGGAAGCTCTTTCCTATCATAAGAAACACATAATACAGTAAAAGCTATGTAAAATGAAACATATTAAAAACCAAATATTATGTGTCGGTAATAACATACTATACAGTTTCTTTCTCTACAATACTAATACATACTATACAGGTTATCCCTTTACAGAGAAAGTTTATATTCAAACGATTTATTTTTCACAGACTTGCATTTAACCAAACTCAGATTATTTAATTTACATTAAGTAAAATAACTCAGAGTCATTGGTAGAGTTATTGTGGGGAAGAGACTGATTCCGATGAACTGTTTTGGCAGCCAGTTAGCTCATTAACGTAACAATTGCATATTTTTCATTATAAAGGAGGAACATTTTGCAGCTCCTCTCTTTGTATCAAAGGCCTAGAAATAGCATACACTATAAATATGTGATCAATACATTGATCCTCTGGTTTTGTCCCGTGTGATCTATTGTAATTATCTTGAAACAATTTCAGGAGACTAATAGATTTAATAAGAGAAATAAACTAATGTCTTTTGAAATTTCTGTACATGTGTGCACAGACGGCTTGTGCTATGAGGGGGGCCATGTTAACGCTGCAACTCCAACAGGATGTTCACGTAATTACTTCTCTGGTTTGGCATGAAAATCCTTTTGACAAAGTAAAATGATTTATGTGTCTTTTATTTTATTTTAAATGATTAAGACTATTGCCAAGAAACTTCTTGCACTTCACACAGAGACCTAGGCTTTATGACAGTGGTGTCTTCTATACTAAAGAGGTTTAATTGGCACATCCTTGTCGTGAGTCAATTCCCCCCTATTCCAAAAGTGGTGGCTTGGGGTAATCCCTTTCCGTTGACAACAATTATCAATGAGCCGCCACCACATGTGGTAAATCATTTGCATTAACTCACCACCACTATACAACACGAAGTCGGTGGTATGCAGAACTAAGTTCATAAACAGTGCTATACATTTTGTCGAATTTTATGTAAGGTGTGCGGTTTCCCAAAAAAAAAAAAAATTACATCAATTCAGTGTACCAGGTACTCTAAATTAATGTAGTTTTTATTTTTTTGCTTAGTGTTGGCAAACCTTGAAGAAATTTCATAAAAACAGACTTTATCAGTGTATTTTTTTTGTTGGACTGTTTTATTTGGGTTAAACGTATACTTATATGGTAACGAATTGTCCATTCAAAGCTCCTTGTTTAAATATGGAATCCACCTAAAAACCACCCCTGCAATTACCAGAACCAATAATGCCACTCACTCATATACCTGATATTCAGCAAACAGACTTGAACCCGTGAACTGTACCATAGAAGTAAGATTAGTAGGTGGACACAGTAAGGCACTTTTTCAGGCCTTAGAAGTGTAAGACAATAACAAGACAATAACAGCCACGTATAGCTCCATATTCCTATGATATCTGCATTTTTCCGCCAGTAATTATTGTCGGTACTGTTACTTAAAACAGTATTACGTAGATCAACTCGTGCCACAAAGAGATTGCAATACACGGCACCAACAGCCTAGCCTTTGACATAAGAAATAAGGAAATATAAACTCAACTGCAGTTGCAAACAGTCATTTGCACATCCAACTGCATAAGGACTAGTTTACACCAGCTGAGGTGTAACTTTTTAATTCAGGAGTGCAAAAAATCATTTTGGACTCTAGATAACCATAAATCAATGACATCCACATTAGATAAGCTCCATGGTGACGACGAACACCTGACACTTCAGTCTATCAGGCTGCCATTTCATCACGATCCAGCATTTTCTTATTATTCATGAAAACATTTTCAGTCAAATATTTCAGCATATTACTAAGTCGCACAGCTCGGAAAAATCCAAGCGGTTTGGTCGGCTATCCTGTAAATGATTTTATGACTGAATGAAGTGCTTCAATAGTTAGCTCCCCTGACCCTGTATTGTTCAATCCGCATCACTCATCTCATTCGCTTCATTGTCTTCATCTTGTACATCCATGTCTGACATGTCATCCCAATCAACCTGCACAAAACAAACATGTGAAAGTTTAGCTTATGATAAACATTGTAATTAATCTAACTGTCATTCTAACAAGATCATGAAAATGAATAGTAGAGTTCCACTTTTCCTTGACATGTTACTGGAATATACAGAAACTGGTCAAGGAAAAGTGGAACTCTACTATTCATTTTCATGATCTTGTTAGAATGACATTTAGATTAATTACAATGTTTCAACCACACTTTAACATTTATGACAATTTTATCTTTATTAAATATATTTGTTGAGGGTTTCTGAGAATGGAAATACAACATATCACTATTATATACTGTAACAGTACTTGACATAGCCTTAGCTAGAGACTTACACAGGCTGATTTCTAATAATGGTTCAAATGACCAGTAGAAATTCTGAATTCACACATTGCCTGTCAAAATCCCTCAAAATTGAGGATTTATTCCAATCCTAGCTGAGACGTTGGTTCTTGACCTTCTTGTGATAGTTTCGGTAGGATGTTTGATAGCGTGCTTAATGGCGTCTTCTCACAAAAGAAACAAGCTCAAAAATGAGCAAAGCTCACTAACTGATACCGCCGCATTATAGCTGAAGCATTATATCGAAGGCAAGTAGTCTTCAAATTCCATTGATAAGAAAACCCTTAATCACCCC
>JAVFBX010205424.1:0-12301 GCA_034783855.1 Mopalia kennerleyi | reverse complement strand
TATATGAACCATCTGATACGGATAAATATACGATGCCTCTGTATCTGTGTGGCGAGACTCATAGGTATATGATAAAAGGCGATAAACATAAATGAAAGCGAATAATGCAATGACATTTTTCTTATTACAGTTTGCTTTATCCCCCAAAACACAGACATACACGGAATGGTCATGTTTATAGAATCAAATTTGAACAGAAAGAGTTGAAGTGAGGCAGACTGCAATTCGTTAGGCATATTTTATAGAGGCCGATACATTTTAGGCATATGAATTGATTGAATAAAATAACTGGACTCGATTTGACGCATCGGTTTTTCTTGTTTTATTTGTCCAATATTTTCTACCGTGAAGCTACATCTGCTTACTTTTGCACTAGTGGATCTTTCCTTATTAACTATCAATCCATTGGCCTGCCACGCCATCATTTATGTTGAGTAAGATAACGCCAGATGCGGCATAACATCCCACAAAAGAAAAGAAAAACAGGTTAGTTACCAAATGAAATATATGGGTATTTCCGTTTCTGTCTAGCAAACACTAGTTTATCGATGCTTTGTTTCGGCGTTATGACAAAGCGTAGTATCGATTCCCAGTTAAGGCAATAACAGTTGTCATTATTTCCCTCTATTTATACATATCTACGAGGTTTTTTTCTATAAGTAGTTTTGATGTCTCATGCTGAATTAACAGATCTTTCGAAACTTGTTCCAGACAGACATGCGTTATACTAAGCCTTATACATATTCTATGTCTTGTACAATAAGACCCATTTTTTGTTGGTATTTAGAGATAGAAGAATAACAAGCGATGTGTAATAATTGTAAAAATAAAAAAAACAAAGAGGTAAGATGAGCGTTATGCAGGCTTTGTAAAAGATCAAACGGTAATACATATAATTAAAGTAAGGGATTACTGGGTAGCGAGTAGAAGATCAGCGAAGCTTTCAATAATGGTGATCAGATTACAGAAAATCTTTAATAACACATTGATTTGGCCAATATTCATATCAAAGAAGGAGTCTAAAATATCCATCAAACATAAATTATTGAGTAATCTTGTGGGTATCAGAAAGATTAAAAGAAAATGATTTAAATATGTGTATACATTTGTCATTTGCTTTGTATATTATGTTTTAACTTGCTTGTAGTTCGGCTTGTGGCAAATATCGGTACGCAAACGATCGTTAATTGGCTGTCTGGTTCCACCTATTTGACACGAAGTGACAGGCTGTAACGCGGTGTAGTCGTTAACATAGTCATGATTCATGTTTGATTAATTAACTGATTGATGGGTGGGTTGTTATATAGGCTGGTTTGTTGGTCGGTGTAATGTTTTGTTGATGGGTTGTTTAGTTGGTTTATAATCTACATCGACAACACACGCCATTGTTAGTGTTTATACTGTTATTGACGTTGTCATGGGAACACATCAATCCGTATCGCCTGTTGTTATGTGGTGATGATTTCTCTAGTTATTATAATTTTAATAAGCAAACCATTTGGACGCTTGCATGGTAAAGTCATCTGGAGGACTGCTTTTCTCTTCTATGTTTATCTCTTTTTCTCCTCCTGTTAAAGTATGTTTATATTCTAATAACCACAATAAGACTATCGTGTATTAACCTCTAGCTGCTTTTGCTATTATCGTTAGTATTTGCTGCTTAAAAAAGGCATGCCATCGCACACATATCAACAATTGTAGCGGACCGGCAGCTATACAGTTTATCCGGAAGTCTCTTACATGTTAGTCTGTGTGTGTGTGTGGAAGATTATCTCAAAGACATTCCTTGTTCATGTTTTACTTTGTGATGAAAAGGAGGGCCCTTTATATCCAGAACTTTTCACTGCACATTATTGAAAAAAATATCATAATAAGTACCAGTTACACTATTCATATCTGACAGTCTAACTGACAATCAAGTCAATCCTGTCTGGTAAAACCACCGTTAATGATGCACAAATTGCTGGTTGTCATTTAGCGATAGACATAATATAGCCTCCGGCAAAAGCAAAAATTATCGACGCACCTATAGAATTAGGCCTCACCACGGTAATATACATGCAGACTGACGACTCAAATATTTCTACAGCTTTGTAATGAGATTATTGTTCTGTTGCATATATGTCGTATTTTATTCGATCCTTACAAAATAAACTCAATGTTAGATATGGTCGTCACCAAACATTCTAATCCAGCCTATAGTTTAATAGCATTACGGTAATAAATTCACCAGCCAGGGATGGCAAGATATTTTTTGTGACCTCATGCAAGATGAGACTTGGCCCCCCTCTTCCACTTATACATTAAAAACGGCCCTCTGAAAGTTATTAGTTACCCCTTCCAGAAACCTGAGGCTTCTTCTGTATGGAAAACTGTATATCCACAACGTGAAATTCGCATTAATTTATTAACGAAGTACATATATATATATATTGTTGTTTACCTTGCTTAAGGCACATCTTGGGTTTTTTTTCGTCGTTTGGCCTGTTGGTCGTTTAAACTGGGGGATCCGAGTTGATCCCCGCTTTGACCCGTCCCCCATTTCAGTGGGCCTGTTACCTGCCTAGACTACACCTCATGTTGTATGATAGCAACTTTTAGGAAAACCTACCGAGAATACACTTGCATCCAATCAAAATAGACAAACTTTCGTTCGTTTTCTATATGGTGTCGGAGCAAAATCGTTCCTGTATAAGTTCAGGGATCACACGAATGCCAAACCCTGCCAATAATTAAATGTTAGTTTAACGAAGCAGATATCATTCACCCTCGAACCTGTCATCTCACGCCCACAGACTTTCTGTTAACCACAGATTCATTTTCACATAACTGTTGACCTTTAGTAGTTAAGTGCTTGTTTCCGAGTAAACTGTATGTGTTGCAAATGTCATTCGATAAGCGTTAACTGTAATATAACAATCCGATTATCACGCGGAAGCTTTTCTCATACGGCTTCAAAGGTTAGGTTATAACATCTATATATACTGGAAATATTTATTCCGTCTGATTTTAGAATTGAAGTTCATCGAATTTATGCTGCTCTTCGATTGAGACAACCCGGCAACACCTGTCGAATTGGAAGAAAGCTTGTCAGTAAAACAGAAGTTCACCTTAGCCTTGCCCTTTGGCATGGTATATAAGCACTCTACATTAAGTCGCATAGTTTGTTCTTTAGTACATAAATAAGATAAACCTAGTCATTCGTCACGTCAGTCTTTCCGATTACGGCATTAAATTAAATTATGACTGTATGCGATAAAATTCATTTAACTATTATGTAAGTTTTTTTCTCCACAAGAATTTCGAATCTAATATGAAAAGTGTCAAAAGTCACCAAAGCCAACTATTTGTGTAAATGGACAGAAATATGGTCTAAAATAAACCAGTATAGATTCTATTAGTCATATGCATTAAACAACTTGGTGGTAAAGGAAGTTGGTTGAGTACGTGTAGACGAAGTAAGTATTTCAGCATTTGTGTTTTTGAGCAAACAACGAAACCAAACTGAAATAAAATCTTGTCCATGTTAAATATTGATTTTTTCTTTAGCGTCATTTGTAGGGAGTACGCAAAGCTGTACTTAATGGGAAAGACAACTGTTTTTCGACCTAAACTTATTATTTTTGTTGCCTATTTTCAAAGACAACCATCTGTAATGCACTTGCATTCGAATTAGCATAGCCGTTAATTAGTTAATTTAAGAAGGGGGAACTGACGTCTGTTAGCGGCCTCTGCTGGAATTGTGCTTAAATTGTGCAGAATTTATAAACATATATGTTTTTTTCAAATCGTCTGGTGTGTGTCTTCCATTGGCTAAGACTTCGTATCTTTGTGGTTTGTTGTCAATGCAATATGTAATCCTGTAGTGTAGGAGATTCCTATCGTTACCAATAAACTTACATTATCAGAGGTATAGGTATACAGGGGTTAATGATGTATTGAATAGCGGGAGCTGCATAGGCCGTCATCAAAATGGACAAGGTGCATTGGGTTTAAATGACGCGATGGGTAATTTGAGGTAATGGTCGACTTCCCCAGTTCTTACTCTGTCTTACCTTTAACATCTTGGAAATCTGTTGGAAATTCCGTAACTTTGATTCGCTAGATTTTTGCTGTGCGCCAAATGACATGCAATTTTCAATTTACGACGCTTGTGGATTGTTTTTGTACAACAAATTAATTTTCTGTTTGAACTGGTTGACTTCATATCCGTGGACATTGCTTTGATGAATATATGATATGCCCACTTACATTCTCACATGACGTTATGAACGTTAAATGATGTTTTGAATACTCAGAGCTGATCAGACACACCAAAATGGAATATTTTTTTCATAAGCCGTATTCTCAGTAATTCCAGCTATCTGAGTTACCCTCTTCCTCCTCTGTATTAATCCTGTTTTCCACATTAAAAACTACTAAAAATTCATTGTTAAATACCGACCACCGTGTTGGTATCTGATCTCCTTTACAAATGGAACCCGAATAATGCACTACACCATACAATTGTGAGATCACAGTGAGCCTGGATTCCCCATCGATTTTAACTGGCCACTGGCTAGCTAAATATTGTTTGTATAAGGTCAAAACATGAGTACATTGCTGTCTTTCCGCTGGGTTTCAGAAATGCCTATTTTTTGCAAAAGATGACATCTAAACGTACAGTGGAAATACATCAGCAAAATACAATATCAGGCAGAAGAACAGGGACAATATTGAGTTTCTCAACATATTGACGATAAAGACAAACTTATTTTGTCATCGACATTTGCAGTGTGTGTTTTGTAAAAGGCATAGTTCATTTACATGACCAATAATAAGCGTTGGTTGGTTTTACTCCATTCATTATATGTCAACGATATACATTGTCATATAACACGGTATGTACGATAGTGAGAACGAGAGACATATAATGGCTTTGAATAATTTTTGTGTTTTTTAGAAAGTGAAGATTAACAGTATTTTCGTTATTTTTAGATAACAATTTCTTAGTTTGAACAGATTCTAGTTCAGAAAACTTTGCAGGTTGAAACCCGTCCGAGAATCGAACCCACGATTGGCTTTATCTCTGTGTCCACCTACATGGCCAAAACAATTTAGTGGACAAACGATTTTGTTTTCGTCGAAAACCCTATTCCCATGCGTCTATCGATTACCTTCCTTCCACTGTCCATTATCTTTATACATTGCAATAGCTAGTTTGATCGCATTAACGTGGGTTCTAGGAAGACCATAGAAAACACTTCCAGGTAAATTTTATGTATACTTTTCTAATATTAACATTTCATACATGTTCAAAGGCATTGGGAACAATACATATAAATATTTGAAAAGTGCAGACCTATCTATGTACATGTAAAAATAAAGCATATAGACTATGAAGCACGTTGTTAACAAACTCAGTACCATGGGTTGTCCATTGTAGGGTGTACACACTACATATTGTTTTAAACCATTCTATTTAAACCAAACCTACACCACTTGACTAATTTTGCTCTCCACAGAGACATTTGCACCTGTCCAGGGATAAGCTTAACAACTGACCTCAGATTCTGACAATATCGCCCAACTTATACCGGTAAACATGTTCAACAATTAACGCAAGTTACTTCATCATGACAAATTTATTTTCCTTTTGTTCGAAGCATGAATTGTCTCGAATAAGTTGTTTCAACTATTTTGACTATTTAGTATAAAGAAAGGTTATAAGCACAGATTCAGGGAGAAAAATCAGTTTGAAAACATACAGTCCCTAAAACTGAATATCTCCAAACTGTGACGAACTGATTGAACAGTTATTGCTCAGAGCATACACAGCCATTGAGAAATGTTGTTTAATTTGCGTTTAAGAGTCACCAATAGGGGAAAATAATACTCACATAAATTAACATGCATTGCCGTCCCGTTAATTGTACTAATGCTGCGTTCGGGACTCCTCGTTTTTACCCTTCGTGCTGTATTTATTGCTCGTACTTACAACGAAAAGCATTCGAGAGCGCTGCTACATGTAAGAGTCGTAAACACGATTTCACAACCTGTAAATCTTGTTGGAGTGTTACTACGAATGGAAAATATCGTTCGTCAACTCGATAATTATCAAGTGAATCGAGTTTGTGGTCGTGATAACAACCAATTGTATGACCGTTTAGTACATACAACACTCACACATCAGACCAATGGAGGTTAAGGTGCGTTGTTTAATAATTAGATTACTGTTAAGGCTGGCAAATTATGGTATATACATTTGCTTTGATAATTAGATCTGCAAAGGCTTGAGATACATTAGTTGAGATTTACGACAGGCATTCATCGAGATTGAATTAAGTGTGATCTGTGAATTTTTAAACAATCAAAAGGTAAAGTGTATTCAAATATATTGTGATTACGTTTGTAATATGTATTCTGCTATTTAATTAGCGCTTTACATTGAACGTTGTACATCCGGCGCTGAGAACAATCCCAGACTAAGATCGTAACACAGCATAAATGTGCTGCAAATAACAGATTGAAATTCGTTGTTGTTACATTTTTTAGACAGTTTGCTAAGCAGTCTGCGACTTGGATTGAGATCCGAACTTCAGGTATTGGAACAATCAATTCAGTTACTAACTGTATGTTTTCAATAAATATTGAAACCGTTGTTGGGCACTTGTTAGAAAGAGTTTATATTGATTAGGAAAATGTTGAATTGATTGCACAATTTTGCATAATTTTGTTGTTCACCCTAAGAAAAAAACACAACTCTAATGGACCATCTAATGTTAATTGATCATGGCTCTGGTAGAACCATTTGTTGATCTATATGGAACCCTCAATGCAACTGTTCCATGTATTTATCCCTTTCTTCTTGCATCAAAGAACCGTTTTGTCGTACTGGTTCCATATAGAACTATCCTATTTTTAAATTATCCTCAAACAACCGTTGTGTTTGAGAGTGTACTCTCACTTCTGGTCACTAGCTAAAACGGGTGACAAAAGATTCAGGGCAAGATCGATGGACCCAGCAAGTCTGTAATATTGTCATTCCTGAAAATAAATTTACTTGTATCGATTTGAGGTGAAATGAACACATGCTCTGTTTTAATTTTTAATTTTTATTTTTTACCCTGTAAACTTGTGCACATTGACATAAATTCTCCTATCTTATAACACAGGGAACATGTGTTGCATCGGTCAGATTGAAATTTGTTTGGTTAGGCTTTGTACATGCAGGTTGGTGTTCAGTTTGCTGTGTTGATTGCAACTCGAACCACCGTCTTATGATTGAAATGCGATATTCCTAAATATTCAGTATTCTGTTCCGCATCCAATTCGTATTGAGATTCAAACCACCGACAGAAGAGTTTATACGACTATGTGACGTGTCAAGATCAGGCGTACAATTATATAGATTAGGCGCAAAGAACACGTGCATTCAATAGAAGTTGGATCTCAAGAAGGTTCTCTCTCAATTAACGAAAGAAGTTATATACACGTGGCCCAATCGAGGGAAGAAACACTTCCGGATAGAGTCTATTCCTCCCGCTGACGCCTCCGGACAGTCTAGACATGTAATTAGATTGCTCTAGATGTTTGACCCTATCAAACGCGTTGACAGTTAGCTGAGTTTCAAAAGTTAAATTCTAAATATAATTCAGCATAAATAATCGACAAAGGCTAGGGTAAATGACTGGACCGTTGTGCTCGTTAAGTCCAAAATCTCTATCATTAACTAGGAGTATGTTTCTTGATTGAGAACCAGAGGGAGGCTCATCAACGGATTACTTTCGGCTTAATTTAACTTCTGGGGATAAGATTCATCATAGCTTAGTATTTAACGTAGACGGTAATAGTTGGGGTGGAAATCGCTGGAAGATAGAGTTTACATTTCCCTTCCTTTTGGTTCCATGTTAAGTTATTTGGAAACCATGTAATTGCAACAATGCAATGCCATAATTCTACTTAAAATAACATTAACATGTTGGCAAATATTCCGTTTATATCAATGCAGAATGGTATCCGGATATTTTTTTAAACAACAAATTGTCAAAAACCAAACAAATACCAATTTTTATATGCAGCAGACATATTAAATGACACGTTTGTGTACCTGAGCATAATTTTGAGAGAAACGACTGGAAGATAGGAGAGCTAAGCTAACTTTAACACTCTGTCATGATGAGGAGGAAGACAAATGTTCAAGACTAAATTATCGTAACATTACACCTAAAATATCGCCAACATTCAAGAACCAATGTTTGCTAAGTACAGTTCTAAAAAGGATCCCGACTTGCTCTTATTTGGAAGACAATGTTACATTTCAATCAAAATGACTATAGATTTTTACCAAATTTAGATAGAACATTTTTACAAATTTTCACACGAGTATGATATCATTAGCTAACATCCAACAAAGATTTAGCATTTTTTTCTGAGATGATATTTGGTGTACACTTTTTTGCGTTTTTTTTATTTAACATACCCGTGTTTGCTATGGTTTAAACTATGCTGATTTATAATATCTATTAAGACAAATAAATTTATAATGTAAAATAAAGTTTATTAGGAACAAAATATCAACATATAAAATAAAACTGTGCTATGTAAAAAATGTTGACGATTTCGAAAAAACTTTGCAGAGGAAACAACAGCTTAGATTACATTGTAATTGAATATATCTTAAACAAAAAGCCTGCACCCAAGAAATGTTAAGACAGGCTCACTCTGAAAATGCACAGTCGATGTCTTTACACATCGGTATGTGTGTCAAGTTCTTCTGTCGTATATATCCTTCATCAAAGTCACTGACAAGCTACTAAAAGCGAGTCTAGCCAAGTCTCCTTGGGCTTTGATCTTGTCTATTACGAGTGTGTCTAAAACAAAATACGATCCCGTTTCCGGACCTCTGGTAACATCAGTGGTATAATGTGATTGTGAATAACCAGACTAACCCCATTATAGCAAGGAAAGTGTTGAAAAATTAACATTCCCTAAGTGCTGTGTTTGAAAATATTGCCTTTAGCCAGAAGCCAGAGCTCGGTGTATATGCCGGCTAACAAATTGTTGAACTTTTTGGATGAACGAGCCCCGCGTTTTTAGAGCTTGTATTAAATATTGTTGACTTTGTCGATAAAATCAACAAAATTTCCATATGATTTTACACAAGAAATTATGGAGCGATATAATGCTTAAATGGCTTTAAGCAGTTTGGAAATATATATAACCCAATTTCGCAATATTAACTGTTATCGAATATATGCGAACCAGAAACCGTCATTCTTCTTAGTACTACGTCTAGTGCGTCGATTTAAATCTTTATTCAAATAAAGCAACAATAATTGTTTCACAGTTGTGTCTTAAAAATACAAATATCGTAATCATGTTGCAACCGTTAACTCCAAACCATTAGAACTGTATAATATATTAGCTATTACACCAGTCTGATAAACTTAATCGTCTTATGAAGATCAGACAAAACCAGCTGTTATCAAAATGTGTGTATTTGCTTGTCTGCTATAACCAATTACACAGCAGCTTCTTGAAACGTGGCCCCAACAATTCGATGATTTTTACAGACTTATATTTTCTTGGCCTTTTACTACATTCTAACAGTGCTGGCACAGTCCTTAACGCATACCAAAAGCCAATTATCACTGGGACAGTCTATTATCCCGACAACTTTGGTCATATTGAATAAATAGTTTAGAACATGATACATGTATCTTACAGTTCTAAGGGTAGAAAAGTCACAGAACGTTGTCTGTTTTGCACAGCATATTCCTGTGCTTTGTTCTTATCCCATTTGAACATGTCATCTATTTGTCCTGTACAATCTACCTCATTGCTACTTTTTTCTCCCAAGTTATTTCTAGCCTTGGAGCTTCGTCTCACCAATCGCTGCGTTCGTCAGCCAACACAAAATCTATTATGTTCCCATCGTATTGATACTCTGTGTGGAATCTTAGTCTAGTTATCTGCCCATTGTACATTCTCCTGATATAACCCAAGGCAAAGGTGGCCTTTGTAAGAAATAGTGCCTGAGGAAGAATTTGTAATGGAATTCATAATAAAACTGGGTAAACATCCTAACCTTCTTACACTGAGTGCCCCGTTGGCTTTACAAAATTTACAAATACGAGCGGTACATCACTTGTTCCATGCGAAATATGTGAGATGACATGGCAGTTATCACTTTTACTAGGGCTAGTTGTCTTCTCGGTTTATTTTTTTTGACACATAGGAATGTTAGATAATATTGCTTGACGGGCAAACTAAACTATTGCCATTCTCTTTTACTCACTGAAAGTGCCACGGAGGTATACTGACACTCGGTGGAGAAGAGAATTATACGGGGACGGGGTGGTGGAGGAAGATCTTACAAATATTTTTCCCAATCCGGTATAGTACCCGTTACAGATGGTATAGACACACAGAGTGGCTTATAACTCACATTATGAGAAATGCCGTATAACAGACGTCAACATATAGTGATTTCCGATATTCTGAAGGCTATGTAAGTCTGTTCACAGGAGCTCGTTGCATGAAGGTGAAATTTAAATACATTTTGTTTAAAACCAATATTCGCAGAATGTTTATAACAACGCTTAATTGTTATTTCATAAAAAATTAGTCTGTCAAATGAAGAACTCAAACTGATGCAATATGGGGGAACCTTGTCATCCGTTTCGGGATGACTCGTGTGGAAATGATATCTATCTAGCACAACTTCAATGACAATACTGGATCAGTATAGAAATGTTGGGTGGGAAATTTGACTAGATCTATTTCCTCATGGTAAATATTTCTAATGTCACTTTTAGACGTTATCAAGTGTGGCTTAATCACCTTTTCTTCACATCGCTCATATGAAACTATTTAATTATATAAGAGTTGCACACTCCATTATGTATATTATTGCATATTTGCCGTATTCTACATATTGATTGTTACACAACTGTGTGAGAGGGCGATATGAGTCACATGGCACATGACACATGACACATATGAATTCTGGTATAGCCTTTGTGAAAAAGAATTCAAATCATTCAAATTTCGTCGCTGACATCATTACATCATAAACCCGACCGGAGGTTATTTATCATCGTTTTAACATCAGTTGAGACATATAGCTTATTACTCAAGCGTCTTAGAGGGAAATATAAGTCATTCTGACCAGAAAGTATTAATCATCAATGATATCATTTTAACATGAATTTTCAATTAAATATTGCTACAGTACCATATGAGAAATTTGTTTTCTGTCAAAGACATCATCATAACATGGAATCTCACATTTAGACCTGAGATTATTTAATATCAATGATATCATTTTAACATCAATTGAGACATATTGATTGTTACACAACTGTGTGAGAGGGAAATCTGAGTCATTCCGACCTAAAATTATTTATCATCAATAATATCGTTTAAACATGAATTGCCACTTGTACATTGTTACACAACTGTGTCAATGTGAAAAATTAGTCATTTAGGCCTGAAATTGTTTAATATCGATGATATCATTGTAACATGAATTCTCGTCAAAAGGCTTTAAAAAAGCTTTTTAATTAAACTAATTAATGGCTATGCCAACTCGATCGCAAGTGCAATACAGATGGTGGTCTTTGAAAATATGTAATAAAAATAATACGTTTATGTCGAAAAACAGTTGTCTTTCCATTTAATGAATAACACAGTACAATCTACATTACTGTCTATCAATAGACTCTCGCCGAAATGCGGAAGTTATGCAAACTGCAGCTTTAAAATGATGGATAATACGATTTCCCCATGTGAATACAATGGGTAAATTTTCCTTTTTACATAGCCGATTTTACTCAAAACTTTTCATAAATATTTGAAAAGTGAAGACCTATCTATGTACATGTAAAAATAAAGCATATGGACTATGAAGCACGTTGTTAACAAACTCACTACCATGGGTTGTCCATTGTAGGGTGTACACACTACATATTGTTTTAAACCATTCTATTTAAACCACACCTACACCACCTGACTAATTTTGCTCTTGGCAGAGACATTTGCACCTGTCCAGGGATAAGCTTAACAACTGACCTCAGATTCTGACAATATCGCCCAACTTACCGGTAAACATGTTCAACAATTAACGCAAGTTACTTCATCGTGACAAATTTATTTTCCTCTTGAAGCATGAATTGTCTCGAATAAGTTTATTCAACTATTTTGACTATTTAGTATAAAGAAAGGTTATAAGCACAGATTCGGGGAGAAAAATCAGTTTGAAAACATACAGTCCCTAAAACTGAATATCTCCAAACTGTGACGAACTGATTGAACAGTT